>JAVFBZ010000454.1:0-31308 GCA_032466195.1 Katharina tunicata
ATTAAGTTTTTATATTTCATATTGACATACATGCATGTATACTCTTTGTGCAAACTGGTGAATAAATGAAATGAAATGAAAATGCCCAAAATTAAACAGAATTCAAATTTAACATCTCGTCTCAGGGCCTAACCATTCCACCAGTAGTTAGGTGTTTTTATTACTACCTGATTCATTTTTAATTCTGATCCTAAATCAACGATATCGATTTAGCATCTCGCTAGAGAAGTATCCATTCCATCAGTACGCCGCAATAGAAGCCAAATATTCTTGAATACGGCATTAAAGTAACATATGCACTCAAAATTAGGGTTTTACAACCAATTGCCTTGATTTTAACCAACTTTGAAGTTTATGCATAAACTAAAACAATTACTTTGAAATGAAAAATATTAACTTGGCTCAAGGCTAGAAATAGCCAAGAGAAATCATGCAATAATTCGAATTCGGCATAAGGAAGGTCGGCCATTTGTCCTCGAATGACTCAAGTAAAGCTTTTCACGCCGTGTTCATGACCTTATATGGAATGAGTAAAGATTTTGAATAGTGGATGGGGGCGGGGCTAATTAACGTTTGACTTGGTGTAGCTTCGTTACATCTTAGGGTGGGTCAGATATGACAGCTGAGTGACACATCTGCATTATAATATTCTGACAGAAAATTCAGATTTTAGTTTTTAAGTTATTATAAAACTCTCCTTCAACCTACAAATTTGATGTTGAAATTATTGGAAAGCCTCTAGCGTGTACTTCTTAAGAAAAATATACATTTTTCATAAGATTATGTGATTATGCAAAATTCAGAACTTTTGAGTGCGTTTGTTACTTTAAACACTATAACAATCAATCACGTTGAGCAAGGGATGATATCTGCTTCGTGTAAGGTATACACGTGCTTTCTTCTTCTTCTTCAGACTACAACACAATACCAGGACAGAACGGCGGATACCAGTTACCAGATTGGGAGGCTGTTATCGGATCCTGGTATAGCGAGAGGAATTTGTTCCAATATGGTAAAGATCCTGAGGAATACATAGGACCCAATGGTTGGTTACAGATAGGACACTATTCAATGGTAAGACATGATTGTCAGAGTAAGCCATTCGTGAGATTTATGTGAATCTCATATAGAAGTTGAAGCAGTCAAATATAAATCAGTTTATTACATTGGAATGTTTTGGTTGACAGGAAGTGATTTTTCCAACATCATGGTGCTTCAAATTAAATGTTAATTAAGCTTAAAAAAGAACACAACTACAATCTGATGGCGGAGGTCGTTTTCCTATAAATGAAGAAGGTAGTATGCTTTGCCGGCCCTAGATATTCCAGCATCTGAAAGTTTCTTTTTACATTGCCCTCTGAGTAAACAGTAGGCCTGCATGTAATCCAATGGTGTTTTCAATCGTGACAACAGTGTTATTTTTCTCGGATCACGATCCTAGTACAATTGGGTTTTAGCCATTCGTTTCACGCACATGGTACATGTACGTAGTTTATCTCTGATTCACATTTGAAAGAGTTTCTTGGAACTTCTCTGTTTTCCATCAATACAAATACTCTTAAAGCGCATTCACGCAATTGCTCCTTGTGTTTTAAGGGAATCCCTAGAACTAAGATTGAATGTATTGCATGTTATCTATCTTCGATTGTTATTCTGTCGTGGTGATTGCATTTGGGGTGTTTGTGCAGTTATTTTCATTTAAGGCTTTTTTTAACCACATGTAATCCATTTTGAGTTTTTATTTTGTACTCCTTCGTTATTTAGGCAGGGACGACCTGGCGTAAGTTTCCTATTCAGTCAGCAATATTGAAAAAACGCCATGAACGAGTTCGGTATCAAGCTTTTTAAGAAAGGGGGAGGGCTTCGGATAGATTCTACTAAATGTCTGTTCATAATGAAAGCAGCCTATCAATTATCCATCCATAGTTGTTTTGTCTCTTATGGCAATCATTGTAGAACGTTCTCGACTGTCTGCCTAGTTTTGTGTTCGACATGACAATAGACTAGTGTCCAGATTTATAGCTTTGTACCCGTTGGCGTCATCGTTTTTGGTTCAGGATTTTCGTTTAAATTTTTTCACAATATCCGACAAATTTCGTTCACAAATCAGTAGTGTTTATGAATATTACTTGCTGAATTTTTTCTTGAAGGCGCCGAGGAAACCGTGTTTAATATGCGCATTTAAAAGTATATAACAGTCCACCCCTGGTTGTAACAGTATATATATATAGACCGAAAACTATATTCACACAGTACACTTTTATATGATTATTCATATGCACGATTTGTTTATTATTAAAACAAATAATTTAATGCAACCCATAATATTAAAACAGTATTAAACAACTGCCTAAAGCTGTGGACTAACTGCACTGTACTAAAACAAACACGAGTTCTCCTCTGTGCATTTGTATTCCGTGTGTTTTATAGATAAATCAGACTCACACAGTTATGTTAATTGATTATTAACCGATTCATCTGTTAATGTTCAATTCAAATAAATTTCAAATAGATTTTAGGCACTTAAGGGAACTTTTTATTGATCGATTATGGTACATTTTACCTTTGCTTTTGTTTCAGATGGTCATCGACGAAGTAGCCTTGATAGGGTGTGGTTATGCAAAGTGTAACACAGGGGCTGTTGACTATTTCTTCTGTAACTACATTCCAGAGTGAGTATACGTTCAGAGCGAAGACACCAAAATAAACAAATGTGTGAGTCTAAAGAGATGTAAATCGCGAAAAGAGTGTTAAAAACGGTACACCAAGTATGAGAAAGTTTAATCAGTTTTACTAGCCACATCTATGGGGAACATCTCGGGCACATTCTTTGTAACAACAAATATTCACCAAAAATAGAACCCATATTTGTTTGTTTTTGTACTGAAAACAATATTGATTAGCATGTTTCTTACTTATGCACATTTTACGGAGGTACCAACAAAATGCTACGAAAGGTCCACCATACCATATCTGCTTAACGTTTTGTGTAACAAATTAATGATAAATGTTCACTATTCCTGTTAATAAACCTTTTGTTAACAAGATTTGAAATAAAGTAGAGTACTTCAATTGTTCTTCTTTTAGAGGCATATAGGGGTCGAGACACTAAGAATAACATCATATTTTATTGATGAAAACTTCTGGTATATTTCTGGCCCAACGTTTCGGTTTTTTGTTTTACTTTTTAAAAGCACCAAATTGCGATCAAAATTAAATTCCCCATTCCGTGATCAAAGTAAGAAAACGTCTTGACTTCTGACCAGTGATAAAATCCTAGGTTGCTTAGCTTGTTTTCAGTCATGAACCTTTGGGAACAGGATATGGTCCCCTTGTCGCTTGTCATCTTCTTGATCTTTTTCGTGTCGATATGGCGGCGATGACGTGGCATTTCGCCTATAGCGATATCAAGCGTGTATCCACTTCCTTGGTCCATTGTCAATCGTACCTAGTGATAAGCATAATCCTGATTTCATTGTGTACATATCCTACTGAAAGTATACGTGACAATTACACTAATGTATTGTTTAATCTGATCATTTTTGATAACATGCTTGAAGGATTTAACTTTGTTTTTACAGACCCAATCTCATACCTTTCCCATACAGAATAGGGTTGCCTTGCACATCGTGTCCAAACAACTGCTCGAAGAATCTTTGTGGTAGGTTTAATTATATTAGAAGCATTATCATCTTGTACATAAAATACTGCCTCGGCACTGATCGTTAATCCTCGGATCCCCGCTTGATGTTCATCAAATACTGCCTCGGCATCGATCGATAACCCTTCGGATCCCCCCGTGATCTGCCGCAAGGTCCGTGGCCATGCGGTTGTCTGAGTGAGGTCGTTTTGGTTAACAGGTTGAGGGGTGATATTGTCGAGATTTGTTCTAAGTTTCCGCCAAATTAAACACCAGCTATGCGTCGTTGTTATCTTGGTAAATAGAGGATATTGCACTCTGAAGTTTGAATACTATTAATATTGCTGGAGTGATTGATGAACATGATAACTCACGAATCACAAATCGTTAAGTTGTTATCACTTCCATTATAACTAGAGCAATATGATGATATTTAAAATATATGTTACATCCGTTTTACTGTTTATATCGACGAAAACTCTATAAAAAAACACATTTTTTCCGATAATGACACCACACCTTTGGTCAGTGGTGAAATGAAACGCATATTTATGCTACATCGTAACAAAAACGTATGGACGGGATGCAAAATAAATGTGATTAAATAACGGCAGTGAAATATAAAGTTTATTAGTGAAGGAAATTCTGATATTTTCCCCAACTAATAAATAGTAAATATAAATGTATACATAGCGTGATTTATAACTTTAAACTAAATCCGTTAACAATACCGCTGTACAATAACAATATCCACCTTTTACCAATGTTGTACATTTGTCCGCTTCGACGCATGGTCAAAACAATTCTGTTGTTGACTTACGGCTCATATATGGTCTTTAATAACACTGAAACCGCCGTCTTGTCGGTGCAATTACCTTCAGTGTAACTCAAAATTGCATTGCATATTAATTGTAAGCATAGTTTGTTGTTGGCTGAGGCTAGTTTTTATACCCCGTTTAAATGTCAACGGCTACTGTTGTGGTCGTGTCTATTCGTCTGTTATCGCAAAAACTCAATCAAATTGCCGAATTCTTCAGACGTATCTTTATTTGATGAACAATCAGAAGCCTGTGAAAAATAAGCTTCGACTTCTGATAATTTACAGAGTTACGTCTTCTTAGAAAAAAGGGATATATTATTATTCTAGTTTGTTTGTATGTATTAAGCCAATCGTTTTTTAAACTCCAGTGGTAGTTACATTTGTACCCCCATACCAATGGGTTTTGCATTGCCAAGCTTCGTGTTAATAGTTCCAATGACAATGGAAAAGATTACTTTTCACGTTAAATCCGCTCCTGTTTTTGTTTTCAGATTGTGGTGAGATCTTTTGTTTTAATAACGGAAATCTCGATCTGCATACCTGCTCGTGTTCTTGTCAGTTCCCGTATAAAGGCGCTCGGTGCCTAATTGGTGAGTAAACTGTCTGTCCTAAATTCTACACCTTAACCCAATAGTAGCGTGAACTTAGTTCTCGATACGGTTTACTGGTAGATCGCCGTTCTCAATTCTTTCGGTGTCTTTTTATACATATAATAAAAAGGGCAAACTAGTTCTGCCCAAAAAAATCTTCCAAAAACAATTTCATTTACAGATTTTTTTGGAATCCATTGTCGACTATTTTCTGCAAAGAATAAGAATTTATATAAAAAACCCTTCGACACTAACGATAGACCTAATTGCTTGTTTGTCTTCTTGTGTCTTTGCGCCGTACTTAAGACTATTTCACTCATATGACGACGTGCTAGCCTAATGGGTGGGAAGGCGGGGGGAACAACCCTCGATGATGATGGCAACATACAAGACACCACATGACACTTACAGGACGAAATACAAGACACCACAGCAAATAGGCTTCCTGATGCATTTCGATCAAAGAACACCAGGACAAACGAAGCTACGAAAGACTTGAAATAGATGTGTTTACTCTTTTTAAAATATGGCGATATTAAAACTAAATAGGTCTTTACAGGAATATGCTTTCTGTCAGTTTTACGCCAGAAGCCGAATTACTGAGACGTTTAGGTTGCTGATATTTATTTGTAGATTAAGTTTAGATTTAAACTGCGAATTATGACATTTTAGACTCGATGACGATGTTAAGTTGACAGCAGAGGAGGACCACGAAACAGCCTTAGCAAGATGGTCTCTGCTCTCTGGTCATGCACGCTGTATACGTTTTCAAGTATGTGTGCACACGGCACGTAACCGAGGGAGGGTGAAAAACGAGGCATTCCGCTTGTTCTTTCTCTTCTTTATAAAATATACGATTGAATAATTTAACACTGTTAAATAACATATATTACCTTGGCTGAACGAGGAGTCACTTCTTAAATTGTATTGTTTATATACATTATTACCTTCGTCATTTATGACTAAACAATTACGCCATGTTTTATATCTTTAGACCCCTGTCCAGGTAGTCGATGCTCCAACGACGGCGTTTTGAATGTGGACACGTGTACTTGCAGCTGCCCTTATCCATATATCGGTGATCTCTGTGCAACATGTACGTAAATCTGCAGTTCTAATGTGTGGTGTCTACCTTTCTTTTTATCGTGTTGTCGTGCACATGCTCCCACCAATGGAACTAATATGCTATCCTATGGTTTTATAACAATCTGAGTATTGGTTTGTCAATGGTGTTTCGTCATGCTGAACCTTTCTTGCGTTATAAGCAGAGACGTTCAGTTTAAACAATTACTGTCTGTGGTAATCATACATGATTGTATATGTTGGGTTTTCAAAATCAAAAAAAATTCTTTCATATTTCCATTTTGTTTTTCATATGAAAAAAATGTTGAAATTTACCTAGGTATTTCTTAATTTTAAGAAATAATTAGGGTTTTTTGTATGAATGCGGGCCTCGAGGCCACGACTGGCATACATAAAATATGGCCACTTTATGTGTTTGTAATGCATTATCCGTGGTGATGTTTGATATGTCAGCAAAACAGAATCGATCAGTTGTATCAGGTCTATACAGAAAGTTTTCTGGCGCCCGTCATACTATTTGTCGAGTTAATTTTCTTTGTTAGTTCAATATCAGATTGACAATGGTCAGAATCTTCTACAGATTTTCTTTCGTAATTTAACATTTTGTGGTTGAGATTATACGATTAAAATTTGTTTTATCCCCATGTACCAACTAGCGATAAAAAAATGTCATTAAGCGTTACGAATGCATTCCCCCGGAACACCTTCAGAATAACACCTAAAGGATAATATATTACACCGAGCAACCACAACAAGACCAATATTGTGATATTATAAGCAATGCATTTTGGCTCGCCTAACCACTAAGCAGTTGTGCATTTCTGAGATTTCAATAAAGGTTTAAAACAGTTAAAGCGAAATCCCAACCGTTTTCACTGAAATTCCATAAAAGGGTCGAGGTTATGAAACTTCTTTAACAAACTCAAAGGGTTATCCCCTGCTCGAAACAAACACTGGATGAATGGAGACTTCTTGATTTTACTTTTATTCACGGCATTTTATTTAAAAACAGTCGTTTTAATTCTAGAAATATGTTTCATCCCAAATTCAATTGTATGTACCAGCGAGACAGCTCCGCAACGGACAATTGTTTTACATCGAGAGAAGTATAATTAAAGGAAGAAAGTTTTACTTTTTAAAAATAGTGCATTTGGAACAAGGTTCAGTAATCAAAGAGAAAATAGGCATTTGGTGGTTCAAAATGCATTTTTAAAAACCCTTTTGGATTCGATTTTGAAAATCAGTCCTTGATTTTAAGAAAAAATTGTTTTCCGTGATATGCTAAAAGCTTTGGAAGCAGCCTACAAAAACCATGTAACGTCTTTCTACCTCGTTGACTGAAGTGCTCTACAAATGCGTGCTCAAGCGGCTGTTAACTGCGTTTATTTTGTACTCAGCTAAGTGCATGCCCATATGTTATACGCTAGACGATTGTCATAAAGTTCTAAGGCGTTATCAATTTTAATCAGGTCTATTGGTTTTTGGACTATTGCGTATCTTTGACGGAGTCCGAATTTTTTTTACGACATCGTGATTGTAAGATGGCGTTGATGATGATGCAGGTGATCCACAGACCACCATTAATTTCCCATAAGCCGTAATGTTAACGTTTGGTTCCGTCCGTAGCTCCTTCCCAAACTTTCGTTGGCCGAACACTCCTGGCACAGACCTTAATCAGTCCTAGTCGAGTACGCGGTCATAAAAAGCTTGACAGGTTAAGATGGTTGAAATGTTGAACTAGCCGCCCTGGAAGATGGCAGGGGTCTGACAGCCCGGCTTTAGAATGTAAACAACAGCCGAATCACACCTCGCTCAACAGTCGTCCTACACCAAATATGGCCTAGTTAGGCTCTAATACCACCGGGACCACAAACTTTCACTCAAATGCTCCTTATCAATACCAAAAAGTCAACCAAAAACAAATTTGCAAGAGGAGAAAAAATGTATATAGAAGAAAACACACTTTTTATTTTAATAACTATTTTCGATAGAGGTATTTTGCCCGAACAAAACGGAAGTTGTAATAGGGTTGTCATTCCGGGTGGCAAATAGCAAAATATTGCGTATGCTCAGTTCATGGTCCTTAGTACAATCATACTTCTTTGTCTAATTGCATTGTGGGATTTACTTCGGTAATTAGGTGTCCACATGGAAAACGTTAGCCAGAAATGTAAGACATTTTGCATTAGGCGCGCAATTTTAAACTTTTGCCTAAGACCTATATATTCTAAGAACGTAAGCATTTTATTTTTGACTTCAGTGAATTGTGACTTCAGACCAGACGGCGAAGCATGTGATACTCTCTCCACAGACTACTGTGTGTTCAAGTCTATCAGGAAAGCCTGTCCAATGTTGTGTGGTATATGCCCAGGTATGTCTCACTGTTTACATTATCCAATTCTTTAAAGTTTAAAAAAGTCTTTTCCTGTAATTATATATATCATCTCATACACAATAATATTATTAGCAACATCAGCAAAGCATACGTTTGTCTATATTGTCTCTCCAGTTGTGGTGATGGTATATTTGATTGATTAATAGGTTGCTTTATTGGTGTTTAGTGGTGTGCTCACGAGAATTTCATTTACATGACGGCGGTATAGTTTAACCTTAAACAGCGTCAAACACGAAGCTATATTGAATAAACTAGTACGTCATCTAGTGCTAAGTAAGTCAGCATAATGGTAAGCTCGAAACATACTGCTTTTGTCAATGGGCTATTCTTGATATAAGCTGGATTATATGGTCTTATTTTTTGTTCTTTATTATAGCAACGAAGCTTAAGTCAGAAGCTTTTTATAACAGTGATCAAAGCCCAATGTTATCACTTACAACAATAAACCGAAATAGTTTTTAACGGTATTTTTATTTCATATAAAAAAACTGAAATAATTTAAAGGCAGGACAAGTCTATAAAGACAGACTTAAAAGCCGCTAATATAGTGATTGGCATTAATTCTTGCTGGACCCTCATGGCTCCAAATTGAAAAAAAAGTATTGCTTGGATAGAAAGATATGAATCGAAACTTTATAATGGTGCAAACACTAATTAGAAATTCTTATAACAAACAATAAATAATTAAATTGTCGATCAGCTTGCCGAAACGTTGATAGTGAACAGTGATTAATAGGATTGTTGCACTAGAAATGGCCCCCTCTGATCATTTAGATTAGATTGAAAGAAGTTAATCTGCTCATTGTATATTCTACCTTATATCATACTCATAAGATATATTGATTACCAATAAACCACACGCTGAGAGTTAACACATTCAGGCAACATTCATTTCAAGGCAGACAGTAGGCAAATTTTAATTGCGTTTTTAAAGCATTTCAGATTTGGGCAGCCTCTACAATTGATAAGCTTATTTATCGAAAACTATCCTTCGTAGAAACATCAAATGTGTTTCATTGCAAAAAGCACAACAAGGATACAGTGCTTTAGTGTTTATGAATTCATCCTAGATTGTTTCGTAAAGTGAACTGAACGAATTGTTATGCCTTTCAATACGGTTTCACAGACAAAATTTTCTACTGTGGTCGTTCAAAACAACAATTAAAACAAATAAGGCATTTTTTTTAGTTCAGTTCAAGGCCTATGCTATCAAATAAACTAATTTAGTTGGTGTAGCACTTACCCCACTTTGAGGAATTACCCTCGAGCAATACACCGTATTTGTCCCTGTCGACTTACAATCAACCTGAAATTATTTAAGAAATAATAGTCGGGATCTTCACTGCATTCACATATTAGTAATCCAGGGAATGCAGCATTTTCAAAAATATATTTTTAATATTAGTAAACATATTTTACTCAAAATCGACCAAAGGGCCCAGCAAAACCTTAACTGCCTTGTTATTTAAGTGTGATGTCATTTCTCGAATAGCTACCAGTTATTATTTGGCTGTATTCGATGCGTACAAAATATTTTGTCGGAACTGGCTTTTTGATGAACAGAGGCCCGTTGTTAATATTTATGACATCATTTTTATATAATGTACAAAAATGTCTTAGTGTGTGTTATCTTTCGAAGATTTTTGCCCCGGTCTGCGTTGTGAAAACGGGAAGAAGAATATATCCAACTGCCAATGTTATTGTAAGTAGAACACTTATATCGACCAAATAAGTGTTAAATATGAAATGTTGATACATCTGTAGTTCTACTGAAGACACCTGTAATTTCAAATATGCATAGTTAATTCAATATATATTTTACTTATAAATTAATTAATTTATTATTTATTTTGATATGTTGATCATTTATTGACAAGAATTTTTAATTAGATTTAGGTGAATCTTTTTCTAAAAATATTTAATTCAACAACATATATCTGTAAAGAGGGAAATTCCTCTTGACTTTTTTAATTCCTTCATTGAATTTATGGAATTATCAACGCCAAATTACAGAGAATACTAATCTTCTCAATAAGAACGAACTAAGGGATATATAGACCATCGTTGATTAATAACTGCCAGAATATAACCCCGTGTGATTTGAACATTCATACAGATCCATGTGGAAACCGAACTTGCCAAAGGAGAGGAAAATTGGACGTGGATACCTGTAATTGTACCTGTAACTACCCTTACACAGGCTCAGATTGTGAATTAAGTATGTGAAGTAACTTATTAATGAGCAAAGTTCAAACATCTGTTACTCAATACTCTGTCAAAGGAGATGTTATGGTTAATTTTGATGGGTTAAGAGTACCCTGCGAACTAAAAACAAAAAGTAAAAATATAAAGATAACCATATAAAAATGGTTTAATAAATATGGTTTAAGAAAAAAAATAATAAATGATAAAAATGAAAATAAAAAAATACATTCAAAAATAATAATAATTGACTAAAGAATAATAATAAAGCAAAAAGTAAAAATAAAATATATTTATAAAATTTCAGTACAATAAATGTACATTAATATAAAAAGGATTAATAAAATAAATACATTTTAGATAGAAAACATGAATTTAGATAAAATAAAAATAATAGTGTTAATAAAAAAAAAGATAAAAATAACAAAAAAATAAAAATAAAATAAAAAAATTAATACAGTGATATTGTAAAATAAATATTTATCACATTTATCAGGCTCCAATATTGTCAAATTATAGGCAAGATGTAGGACTACGAAAATTCTTAGCTATATCATAACACAGAAGAATTAAACTAATGTTTGGGATCGAAAATTCTTATAATAGACAAATTTTTACTGTTGTGAAGAACAATAATTATGTAATGTATTATATATAATGTTTTCATTTATATATTTCTCCTGGTTTGGAGGCGTATAAACATGTATATATATATTTCGTCCCACAGCTGGATGTGCTGCAAAACTGGATCCTGACTTTTGTCAGATTTACTGGCCAAAGTACCTGTGTACATTCTCCCTCATTTTGAAGTACTGTCCCGTCATGTGTGACGTTTGTCCAGGTAGGTATCACAGTCAAATTCGAGCGTCTAATCTGGGAAGAGAAAGTCCATATGAGAGGAGGACATTTCAATACTTTCTGGCGTAGGCTGAAAATGTTTCGGAATCTAAAAGGCTTCATTTAAAACAGATTGCACTGCAATACAAACATACACAACAAAGCCTGTTATGTGCAATTGCATCCTCGTTGGCGTGACATAAGTCATTTACCGTACATCTTCCAAGATACCAGTGGAAACACTTAAAAATGTTGTAGAACAAAAGTATCCTTCAACTAATTAACAGATTTTAACGTGGGGCAATTTTACTGGTATATATTTTCCCGTCTCAGGCTGAAGCGCTGGTGGGTTATTTTGCACACAGGAGATGTGTCTGAATTTGTTGAACTCACATAGGACAATGCTCGGTATTAATCTGATGTTCTGACGTTAAAAATGTTGATGTGACTTGCCCTCTTTTACACTATCATAAAATGTTCTGTGGATATTATAATTTCAAATGAATCCCATTTGTTCATGACAATGGAACACGCAATTAAGTCAGTAAAAACCTATAAAGAATTACTTCATTGCGTTTTAACCAGTTAGTTCTGGAAGAATTTATATAGTTATATGTGTGTTGTTACTTTAGGTCCATGCGCGAATATAAACTGTCAAAACCATGGTTTGCTTACCAAAGAATGTGTATGTAGATGCCATTATCCGTTTACGGGCCTGGAATGCGAGACAAGTAAGTATAAATATAGTAGTATAACATAGTTATGTAGATAGGCAAATAGAGGATCTTTGATTTAAAACTCGATAACTTTATAGGTGGCTAAACCTTTCTCATGAAGGTCAAAGGCTTTGACAAGTTATATTAAGAGATTGAGCAGTGTGCAATGCATCAGGCCAGAGAGACAATAAAATGATTTCGAAGTCAACTTCAAAAACCATTCTTCACAACATGGCACCACATTTAAGATAAGAGCTTTTGAAATGTCTAAAATTTAAAAGAAAAAATCACATGTTTCTAATTCTTAGAATATTATTTCCAGACAAAAAAGAAGGAATCAGGGTGCAGCCCAGCACATGCATTTCTACTAAAATAATTAACAAATCAAACAAGTATCAATGTATGCATATCAATGCAAAACAAAAAGAAGTTATAAACCGTTTTAAATAAGAAATTAATGCAATAATTTATCCATATTGTATTTGTTCCTAGAAAATTGCTCGAACAAATTGGATCGACCAGAATGTGGCATAGACTGGCCGCCCAGTTTCTGTCCACGTTTCTCGAATGTTCGAATATACTGCCCAAATTTATGTGGAATTTGCCCAGGTAAGTATTTGATCCATTGGCTTGACACGTACATTCTATATATACAATGACCCTATTAAATGGATAAATACATGCATGATAGAGTGCCCGATGCTCAGAGGTGAAGGTGGTGTGCTCATAGGTGAAGGTGGTATGTCTAGATACCTCAGAGAATCTGTGGTATCACATTGACTGACCGATGATCTAAACAATTAGACTTCGATTGTATTTTGTAAATTTCATGCATATTTTTCATGCACGAGATGGGTGATACCATACCAGAATATATTCTGCAGAGCATTTAAACGCAACGCCAATAACACATTATTTATTTATTTTTGTAAATTGAATTTCATTTATATGACGATTTTGTGTATGGTAGAAAACCCTGTAAAAAGATCGCAAAACAACCCCGCGATCTCCACAACCACCTTAAACGTGCTTTATATATACTCAGAGTCGACAGGCCGATTTAAACCAAAAGATCGGGTACAGCCAATGGGACTCTAAAACATCTGAGCCACTGCGCGGTTTCTACAATGAAAACTTGAAAACTACCGACTTGATTGTAGTTAAATACTAGCTGATACCATGCTAAGGTGGAATGGTGAATTATGCCATCATGTATCATCATGATGTGTTCAAGTGGAATATATCTGTAGTTTTTCTAATTGGCTTAATGATTTTTCTCGATTTGTACATGCTTCTACCGTATACAACGAAAAAGAACTCCCATAAATGTTAAAAAAGCTTGGTTGTTTTCTTTTAACAACCAGTAATTTGACAGGCTAGTGGAACAAATCTGCGGCTTAAATGGTAATTTTCTTTTTAAATGTTTCAGCGGTATGTAACGGGAAGTTGTGTATGAACTTTGGTATTCTAAACGTGGACACGTGTACATGTCAATGTCACCAGAATTTCACCGGGGATTTTTGCCAAACAGGTCAGTAACGCAAGCCAAAGAGAGACAACAAACTTATGGCTTGTTTATCTCCTTTCGTGGATAAAACATTTAAAGCTGTTCTCTTTGATGGATATTTGAAAAATTATCTTCAGAATTTATCTTGCTTAAGGTTTCTATGGTTACAATGATATGCATGTAAAAACATTTAAAGCCCAGTTTTCTGTTTACCTGTGGCCGATACGATATTCAACATAAGTTAATCCAAATAAGTGAAACAATGTTAATTATTAAATGCTATCCATTACAGAAAAATGTGGTGGGAAGTCATGTTATAATTACGGAACTCTGGATCTAGATACCTGCTACTGCCATTGTCCACCAAACTACACTGGGGACGGATGTGAAGTTTGTGAGTATAACTTTAACCATCTATTCTTGAGAACAGAGGAATCGACTACGTCATTTCTCAGAATTGCTCAAAGAATACGAATAATTGGGGATAAAATTCCAAACAAAAGGAAACATTTTTAGCGTTATCATATCAATATTTTACCAAGAGACACAGTTTGGCGCAAATGACACTACAAGAAAATTAGTTGGATTGGTTTCAATAATTTGTAATTACTCAAACCATAAGAAATTAACAAATAGACAATAATAAAATTGATGTTTTCCACAAAAAGATTCTATTACAGCGTTATTGTTTTACATTTATAAGATATGTGTTATGCTTCGATGGTTGGAGCGATTTGGCCTCACAGAAAAAGGGGACGCAACTGTATCATTTTTAAAATCATTCAAACGCCTTCATGTAGGCGCAAACAAGAAAGAAAGTAAAACGATGTTTTCAAAGTCACTTAAAGAAAAATTAAACCAACCTGACAATCAGTCCAAATGAAGAATAATATATTATTGGATCTGATACGTGCGAAAGCACAATGTATATTTCAACCTTGCTTGTTCTATACAGCTTTTCGTGGCTAAAATTGTGCACGTTTATAGAGAACTATAGAGAACTATTGTCGCCTAATGTATGCCTTGTCAAATATGTTTTTTATTGCAAGACAATGTTACGAGTTTTTTCTATCAAATGTGTTATTTACATCCTTGTTTTATTGTGTTGTGTAGGGGCATGTCCTGACAATGATCCGAACGAATGCGGAACAAGTCTGATGCCGGCATACCAGTGCTTTACCCACTGGGATGTGCCCTTCATATGCCCCTATATGTGTGGTCACTGCCCGTTTATTTAACAGGAATATTGGCACACGCTGTGTAAGTACTCTGGGTAATTTGACAGGTGGCGGGCGTGAACTTCCTCTGCCTGTTACTCCTTACGGGACAACAGACATGGGAATTGTTGTGCCGTCTGGTTTTCGTGTCATGCAGTAGTCCAGTGTCGCCTTACACAACAATGTGTACCATGAATTATTATTGGTACTTATAAAATACGCACAGTATCAAGTGTGGCTAACAAACAGTATATAAACAATTCATGTTTGAGAATTGAACCTTATGATTTGTCAGCTCCAGACCTTTGATACTCACGTGCGAGTTAAGCATTATGATCGAGTGGTCGCGAAGCATGGCATTCACTATCTTCGCTAACCAATACTGTTATTCCCAGCTACCCTTAATGAACAGAGCATCTATCAACATAATTTACAGCTACACGGTCGGTTACGTTAGATCTTGTAGGCATCAATCAGATTCTACATGAGCTTATCGAATCGAGTAGGTTGGGTGACGCCTTAATGATTGTACGCAAGTTAGAAGTCCATATTTGATTGGCTGGATGAAAATGTAACAGGCAACCTTGATCACTTATTTACAGATGGCGCCACTTTACATTATGGTAACATATGCTCGGCGCACCAAGGGTTGTAATGTAGAGTACCTAGGACAGAAATATTGGTTAGCGATGATGGGCATTCCCGTTTCAAACAGTTTCAAAAAAGTTGTTCTATTACACTTAATGTGCTTGTTGCATTGTTTGATTTGGTGGTGTAACATGGCATTATTTTCACAGATTTACGTGGAGAGTTATGTCAGATAAACTGGAATGTGGAGATGTAATAGCTAAAAAGACATATGCTATCTGTTGATTTAATCTCTTTGTTCCCCGTACTATAAATATATTGGAACCAAAAGAAAGGTGACATAACATAACACACGCCAATGTACTTACGGTTATTTCACTTATAACAGTGTCTCATAGCAAACATTTTGCATGCCTTGTATGCAGTGAAATGAACTTTAATACGCTTGTTTGAAGATAATAGAAGTCAAAGTGGTTGCTTTATTCCGACAGCGTTTACATTAAAACCGACGTCATATTAGTGATATTACCTTCACAACGGCGTTAAAAGCAAAGCCAACGTCGGCTATTTTTAAATAGCTGGTGGTTGACGGGAGCTTTCTGTACATAAAGGAGTATTTGTTGTTGCTTCATGTTTGAGTCCAATACTTGTCATGTGTGGTCATTATTGGTTGGAAGTTATGTCCACTTTGGTTTTCGCCACCCAGTGCTATGCCGTCATATGAGTGAAATGTCCACAGGAAAGGCGTGCAACCTAATCAAGCAGATACGAAAATTAACGAGCAAACTTATTTGTGAACCGCCGATGTATTTTATTCGCTCCTACGCAGCGGCTGTTTATGCATAAAATCTTCTACAGTCCAGTACAGCCTCTGCTAAAACAAGGCCGATTTACCCGCGATTGCCACCAGAGGGGGCTATTCCAGACTGGATGACAAAAGCCGATCAAATTGCGTTTTACAGTTGAGCATTTGGCTTGCAGTTTGTTTACGTGGCAACCTAGGCCAGGGATCAACGTTCAACTAATCGCGGGAAATATACTATTGATGATTCTACTCATCCATCTTTCCCCTTTGTCGCTAGTTGGTACTTTTGATAAAACAAACTTCGCCCGTGTATACGGCCGGCTTGACAATAAAGAAACGCCATTTCATGTATAGTTATTCAGTAAATTGCTGTAAAGTATGCAGTCGTTGTGGGGGCCAAGGACAGCTATATATAGAGTTGCATGTAAACGCACACAAAATTAGGGTTTTAATTTCAACAAATCTGATTGGCTCTATTGTAACAATTTTTTAAGTGTCTTCAGGTATGTTTGAAAAAATTGCAGTGGGTCAGGGCCTGTGAGAGCCAGATGGAATCCTGTCATAATTCAAATTCAACGTAAAGACGGCTAACCATTTTTGCTCATATGTGTCAAAAAGCCTTTGGTCCTACCGAGTTGAATGACCTTATATGTACGGAGACGGCATTTTTAATATTTTAAGGGGCAGGCCTAATAACAGTTGATTTTTACATGGAAGTAAAGCACTACTTCCATGATCAGGAGTTGTGGTAACGTCGGTACATCAAAGCATGGCCCAAATGTGACAGCAGATAGTAACATCATCATGCTAGTAGCGCAAAAGACTGAATGATGTACTAATAAATATGTCTCATATTAATCCCAAAGTTAAGACTACTTTGAAAAGTTGTACTTAACAAACTGTATTTGAAATAAAAATGGATCTTGGAAGATTTAATATTAAGGTTTGGAGTGGAAAGGGCGAATCCAGGCAGTTGACTGCACAGTCTGGAATAGTGCCCCCTGGTGGCAATCGCGGGTAAATCGGCCTTGTTTTAGCATCGAATATACTGGTCTGTTGTAAATGTATGTATCAATAGCCACAGCGTAGGAACGTGTATATTTTAATCTTGTGTCCATTTTGTGTTTCCATGCTATTCATTTTAATCTTGTGTCTATTTTGTTGTTTCATAGTATGTATTTTAATTTTGTCTCCGTTTTGTGTTATCAGGTAATGTATTTTAATTTTATGTTCTTTGTGCTTTCAGGCTTTGTAATTCAACCAGCTCCAACGCTACCTCCTGGAGACACCCGATCCCAAAACCCACATAAAACCCCCACAAAAAAATAACAAAATAAATAACACTGTCAAAAAAGTCAACCATATACAACACGTCTAACAAAACCTACAACTGCGCTCTTTGATTTAATTTTTAAAAAGTGCTGTGACGACTAAAAGTAAATAACAAATCTCAGAGGCTTAAAAGATGATAATCTGTGGTTTATTTACCAGTGGTTCCGCAGATCAGTTCTCTTCTATAGTACCTGGTTTAGTTCCACTGCAACGCTTTCGATTAGATTCTAAAACCGTTTTCAATTGATGCGAAATTTGAAAATTATTTGCAATGCTTAAAAATGAGATTAGAATCGAGACTGATCATCGCACGAAAATAAACAAGTTACCATAAAGCCTCTAGTCGATATAAGCTTTGTTCCCCCCAGAAGTCACACCTCTCGCTTCTAAATGGCATGTGCTTTCTATATCGTTTTCAGCTAAGGGCTCGATATAAACACCGCTATTGAACACCAGGTCACCAATCCAACTTGAGTAGCCTCGTTCCAGTAAGATTTTATACCTGCGTGTACGTTGTTATAAATCATACCAGAGGGTATTTCACTTGTATGACGACAGTTCATTTCAACCAAAATTAGACTTCGCTGTTTATGTGCTTTACTGGTTGACAAAACATAGATTACATAGAGTGATTGATGATTAAGAATAATTCTGTTTGCGCAGTGATTCCTGCTTTATGACCCAGGTACTGAAACAAAGAAACGGTTGTTTATAGATCAGTTGATTTAGCCAACGGCTGAATTTATTTATTACGAATTACATCCATGTTTGTTGTAAGACGGATATAAACCGTCTACACATGCAGAGACATGCACAGTTCAGTTCTAACCGTAACAGTCCGTAAGGTTACCCAAAACTACTGTGATCTGGACGGATATAGAAACGTCTACACAAAGACATGCATAGTTCAGTTCTAACCGTAACAGTCCGTACGGTTACCCAAAACTACTCTGATCTGGACGGATATAGAAACGTCTACACAAAGACATGCATAGTCCAGCTCTAACCGTAACAGTCCGTACGGTTACCCAAAACTATTGTGATCTGGACGGATATAGAAACGTCTACACAAAGACATGCATAGTTCAGTTCTAACTGTAACAGTCCGTAAAGTTACCCTAAACTACTCTGATCTGGGAAATACAGTTACATGTAGGTCGCACACTGCACAATACTGTTTAACGTTTTAAGAAATCTCTTCGATTAGAGTTATAGCAAAATATCCAACACCTCTTAAGGCATATGAAAGATTCAATTTTGAAGGAGTTTAGTATTTCTCAGCATTTTATTTACTCGTTTTGTTTCCCTGGAGATAATATTCGACTATATAGGACTGATTTTAGTTTTACAAAATTTGAAAGCTGATACTTTGGCAGGAATCGAACTCACAACCCTTAGAACGAAGGTTGGATAGCTGAGTCGTCTAGGTGGCTGGTATTTACTACTGTCGATTTGGTGCCTGATTCTAAGGGTCAAATTTACTGAACTAGTGTCTGTTTAACATTTGTTCTGATATAGGCCTAGTACAGGCTTCACCTCTTTGTGTAACGAAGGACCTTGAAATAACTGAGCACAAATGTTCACCATGACGAGACAACGTAAATCTTGTCTGTTTTGTAACTGTGTTTATTCAAAATGACTTTACACAAATGTTCACCATGACGAGACAGTGGATCACGCCGAAGGCGTTGATCTGTGACTCCAAATGTCGAGGTAAATAAACGTCTGATTTAGAAACATATTAAAGATCACTTCATAAAATGGTGCTTCTGTGTGACCAAGCTGGTTAAATGCACCAGCAAGGTTTTAATAATATTGTGGTTTTAAAATTTGAAAGCTCATACATTTCCAGAACTAGTGTCTGTTTAACATTTGTTCAGAAATAGACCTTGTACAGACTGGACATTTTGTGTAACGAAATACCTCAAAATAACTTAGCACAAATGTTCATCACGACGAGACAACGCAGATCTTGTCTGGTTTGTAACTTTGTTTATTCAATATAACTTTGCAAAAATGTTCTCGATGATGAGACAGTGGATCAGGACGAAGACGTAGAACTGTGACCCAATGGTCAAGGTAAATAAACGTCTGATTAAGAAATATATCAAAGATCACTTCATAAAATGGTGCTTCTGGTGTTACCTAACCGGTTAAATGCTCCGGCAAAAGTTTAATAATATTGTTTTTTATTTTTATTTTGAAAGCTCATACCTTTGCAAGAATAGAACCCACGACCCTTATAACGAAGGTTGGATAGCTGATTCGTCTAGGTGGCTAACTTCTAACTTTGCAAAAATGTTCTCCATGATGAGACAGTGGATCAGACCAAAATGCGCCGAAATGGATAGCTATTTGCAATGATTGAAATTGACGCGATTTTTTTTTCTTTTAGTGAAGCAAACAAAACAATTTCATTTGACGTCAGAATCCAGGAGAACTCCGACACTAAATGAAAATGAGTTCGTACCACGTCGATTTATAGTTGTAGTAGGGTTGTAGTAAAGTTCACTTGGATGTGTATTTCATTGCTCCATCTTCTTTGATGCACCCAATAGATCGCACGTCACTCTTATCAAATGGAGGCTGTTTTTTTGTAAAATCGCCAATTATGTCAAACACATTTGAGTATGACATTAAACGCAAGTGAAATAAACAGTAGAATCAGTTTATACAGTACTAGTATAGTGTTTAAAACCTCAGATGTCAGTTAGATCAATTGAGATCACCTACAAAGCTAAATATTCAAAGTAACACAAAAGCGTAAGAAAACGAAGTTAGTACATGTATCTATATCGAAACGTCACCAGTAAATAAATCTAGGGGTTGTTTTCCATGTGAATTGTGCTCTTCTAACTTGACCGGCCAAGGCCCTTAATGGGTACATAAAAAAACATGACTGAGGTGGATTTTCAACTTCCGGGTATATTGATAAGTTACAAAATGTCATTTTAACGTAGCCATAACGTCAGTTTGTAAACAAATCAATAACGTTGTTCTTTTACCATATAGGTATATTCGGTTGAGATTTATAATCATTGCTTGATACTGGTCTTAGCATCTAGGCCGAAACGTCATTCGTCAATATACCCAGAAGTTGAAAATCCATCTTAGTCATGTTTTTGTCCTCTAAAAGAAGATATGCGTATCAACTAGGGGTGTAACAACACATGGAACAATCGATTTATCGGAATAGTTATGCCTACTATCGATAGTTTAAATACTTTGCCTACTTCCCAATATACATGTAAACTGTGTGCCATGTATTGGAATAATTTACTTCCATACAACCGGAGTATTTAAAGACCATGAATAACCCACAAAAAGTAAGAAATTGCTATTTATTACATGAACTGTGCTTCAGGGTTATTGAAATTTACTGACATATAAATACTAACGCAAAAGTAATGCAGTAGTGCTCTAAATATTGCAATATTATCGCAATAGTGTTGAGGGCCATCGCAATACTATCATATTAGTCCAGTAAAACGCAATATGGCCGCCTTAGTATGACCTGTTGACAGACCATCTTACGACACTTTCTTTCTCCGTTGCTTATCGGTAAACTGGGTGATTGGCGATTAAATGAAAATTCGTAGTCAGATTCTTAAAACGAATGTTCAAACTAAAATATATGAAAAAAAGCTAAACCCCAAACACATTTCCTTCGTTATTCCAGATTTATTTGATACAATACGCCACAATAATTCTGCATTTAAAAAGAAGTGACGATGAAACACTCTACAAGAAGTCGTCTTATATATGACCATATATTAACGTGTTAACGTTTGGGTGTTCTAACCAACTACAACGACATATACAAATTTATTTAGGAATTCCATAAAAGACGATACTCAATACGATACTCAACAATAATCATTTAAATTTAAAGTCCACCTGAATTTGATGTTTCTATTTCTGGGTTGATGGTACTGGAGCAAACATCAGTCGAACGCTTTCTCGTATGGACTGAATTCTAAATATATAAATCAAAGGATCGATAACAGTGTTACACAGATAGATTATTAAGACAATCTGATTGAAATAATAGTTAAGATTCGCCTTTAAACCGGGTGGCCGTAATGCGTAGTATATGTTTCCAGGGATGTACATAATAACGTAAGTTATATGGATCAAAAAGAAAGTTATCGCTAACGAAACTTGACGTCGACGGACGTTTTGGTTTTCATTCCTGTCGCCAAGCGTGTCACGGTGGACTCGCCGGTGGTAGGCTATGAGACAAAGAACACCGCAATAAATAATCAAGATGAAGAACACACAAGCCAGTATTACGAACGGCAAGACTGCCGTTGAGTAAGATGTGTATTTGTATGCATCTTGGCATATGGTTATAAATGGTTTTCCTGGCTTAAGTTTCACAAGAGCGGCCGGCAGCGATAGTGACATTACAGCAACCACAATGACTGCACAAATTGTAACTTTTGCGCGTTTGCCATATATCATAGAATGATATTTTAAAGGATTCAGCATCGAATAAAATCGATCACAAGCAACAGCCATGGATGTGAATATTTGATAAAAGGCCGCGATATACCCAAAGACAGTGTAAGCAATACTAACACATCTGATGGCGATACCCGCCTGGGAGTTTTGTAAAATACCGGTCGCGGCAAAAATAGCACGTATAGCGACGCTAATGGACACTAAAATATCCCCAAGTATTGCATTCTTCAGCAAAAATTTCACTTTCATTTTATCGTCCCCTAGTTGTTTAAGAGCCACAAGGACAACAACGTTGCAGACCCAACAAGCAATCACCAGGAGTAGCGCCAAGGCAACCAGAAAGTAACCTATGGTGTCCATGACATATTCCACCTCGGCCTCTTCTCCAACACCAGTCACATTAAAAACAGAGTCGTTTGTCTCTACTAGGTTGTCACTGGACAAGATTCCCTTCCACAATGAGTGGTTGGTCGCCAATTCTGGTTCCTTTTCCCAGTTCCAGCCCGATTGGTTGGAGTTCAGAGACTCGCCTCCAGAGGCCGTCCAGCTCGTCATCGACATATTTGTTCTTGAAGGAAGAGTTCCCGTTCCACGTTTAGCGTTGGATAGTTTGTCTTTACACCTCACTGACACCACTGCAGAATCACACGTGACAGCCTAATTAATTTCTATTCTCCTTCTATATATGGGACAAAAAAAAAACAACAAAGGTACGGTTAGACAACAACAATAACAATCTTTCTTTGCCTGCTTGCTCAATTTACGTGCAAAACAAAACCCAGCAGAAAGTTTTCGCAAATCCGTGACCATAGCCACTTTTACACCGGCAAACAGGTGGGTCTGAGCCGGCTCTGGTCTGGATCAGATATTCTTATTTGCGTTTACGAGTATTAAACGCACAACACTATGAACTAAATTTGATCCTGATCAATACTGTCATTGACACCCACAATGTTATAGATTAAAATGGTCCGCATCAGTTTAGTACACCTACAGGAAGCCGCCTTGGAATGTTGTGACGTTTTCCTTTGTCAATGTTTTCGTTTTTTGGGAAACACCCTCTGACACTGAACAGATTATAGTTCAGAAAACCCAAAGTGAGCGAGTGTTATTCCCCAAGACGAAAATACTGTTAACAGTCACTTTCTAAACGACACAGAAAATATTTCATTTCGTTTTCCTTTGTGTCGCCGGTCGCTCTACCCGACCGGCAGTATTCCAGGATAAGCCTACTCTGGTCAGCTTACTTAGTTAACCTTTTAGATGTCCGTGCAACCGCCTCTTATTTATCTGCGATAACAGACAACAGTGCTAACCGATTAGTTGATTGGAATAATTTTATTTTAAGAAAAAAACAAACGGATATATAAGATAAATGTGTGCATCAAAAGCAACAGTGAACAATGATTACACCAAGTTAAAGGCCCACTGGCTAAGGGAAGTATATGTTCTAAGCTGACTTTCTTACTGTTATTCTTAGCCCTGGATAAAACTAAATGTAGAACGAATAATTAAGTGAGTTCAAATTATTTGGTTGTCTTTGAATACGTACGAATACACTACCGTCATATGATTGAAATTACAGCGATAGCGGCAATTAATCCATCAATCACTCAATCCATTAATTAACGTTCTTAATGATTAATAATGTGTAGCATCAGACATTTGAAGACCTAGACAATATTCATACTGTCAAGCGTATTGCATTTAATTGAATCAAATCGAAAAACAAGAATTTTACGGAAAAATCGATCGATGTATTAAATAAATCTGCAACGCAATAGCGAGCTAGTGAGACCCTGCATATGGAGTATTTATCTGTGTCGTTAGGCCTTGCAAGAAAATAATGATTCTGTCAAACGTATATACTCAAGTGAATTTAATCAAAGAACACACAATTGTTTATTCCAAACACAGCCTGCACAATTTTCTAAACTAGAATGTGTTAGGTATCAGAGAGTGTTATCCCAAAAAAACAAAAATACTGTTAATGGCCGCTTTCTAAACGACGCAACAAATATTTCATTATAGTTAAAATGTTTTACCCCAGTGGAAATTATTTTAACCTAATTAAAATCATTTTTACTCGATTTAAAATATTTCTACTTCAGTAGATATAGTTTCAACTTTGAGTCAAAATATTTCTATCTCGGTATATATTATTTCTACTCGAGTTAAAATATTTCTACCTTAGTAGATATAATTTCAATTCCAGTTAAAATATTTTCACATTCGTACATATAAAGAAAATTATATCTACCTAAGTAGAAATATTTTAACGCCAGTAGAAATTATTTCTACTAACGGAAACATATTTCAACTTGAGTTGCAATTATATCAACTAAGGTGGTAACATTTTAACTTGAGAAGAAATAATATCTACGTCTGTCAAAAAACTTTTGTAGAAATTA
This sequence comes from Katharina tunicata, assembly GCA_032466195.1. Classification (NCBI taxonomy): domain Eukaryota; kingdom Metazoa; phylum Mollusca; class Polyplacophora; order Chitonida; family Mopaliidae; genus Katharina; species Katharina tunicata. Next base: position 24,608 of record JAVFBZ010000454.1, read on the forward strand.
AATCAACATAGGTGAAAATATTTCAAGTATACACTTAAGTAGAAATAGTTTAACTTGAGTAGAAATTATTTCCACTTAGGTGAAAATATTTTCACTCGAGTTGAAATGATATCAACTGAAGTAGGAATATTTTAATATAATAGAAACTATATCTACCGAGGGAAAAATATTTCATCTTAAGAAAAAAGTTATTAAAAAAATAATAGTAAATGAAAATAATAAATCGCGTCTCTTATTATCCACCGTATCTTGATTTTATTAAAACGTTTATTCAAAAATAGACCACTGTTCTACAGAACTAGAAGACAAAATGAGTAGCGTAGCTCCGAAAAAGGTGGTCGTTATATTGCTAAATTTCAAGGTTTTAAGCTCATTTGCTTCACGTTCGCATCTTGAGGAATTTTCCTTCGATAGTTGATACAATGTGATATATTAGCGGCAACACAAAATCGTTCATAAACCTATCCTTATCTTTACGGTCATCATGATTGGATTCGACTGTGCCACCATGTCTAACTTGTTTTTTATTTCCAACAAAAATTATCACGAGAGGTTGAATATTCATATCATTGGCCAGAATGTTAAATCCCAGTTTTAAACACGCTCACAACTTCCCCATGCGTGGTATATTTACAAACTTGATTTACCATATTTATCTGTTCGTAAATAATAAAACATTAGCTTTTTGGTTCTTCTCCAAACAGGTGCATAATTACGCAGCTATCTATCGAAACTAAGTTGAGCACCTAACGCAACCAAACGTGCGATGCTGTTGTGACAAATGGGTTAACGAGAAAAAAACGAAAAAAAAAAAAGAGAAAGTAATCGCATTTCGTATTTCCGTTTTTGACGTTACATTATTAACAAACGCGCAACTGGAAAAACTAAATTTCGGGAAATGTGTCCAATTTTTTGCGAATTGCAAGAACACGCAACTATAAAAAAAAAAAAACGGAAAGACGCTATTTAATTCCATGTTTCCATTTTTCTAGTTTAGTCTCACAGCAGCACGATAAGATGCGGAAACGATAAAAAGAAATATTTTATAAATTTCGCGAAAATAACATGCAGTTTTTTTTCTAGTTTCGTGTAAATTATAGATGCAAGGCACAAAAACGAAATAGCTAACAGATTCAGTTGAACAAAACATATTTTTACATGAAGCAGACCTGTAGTTGCCTGAATTTATAAATATGAACATTGAAATTACATTTGTAAGAAATGTTGAGCTGCTGTATATAATTATATTGCTTGTGGTTGGCATTCGTGTTATGGTAAATAACACCAGCCGAGCTTATCAAAAATATATTCAACTTCATATGTTATTAAACATAAATAGTATCAAGATTCACCATTTTATAAGGGAAACAGGAAGAATTAACAGTGGCTTTAGTTTAATTAGCTATTGCAAGAAATAGTACCCTGCTAGCCAGAGACCCGAGTTCGAATCCCGGTGGAGGCAAGCAAAATACTCTCTCTCTATATTTATACAAAAATATATAATTGTTACATTTATAATATGTCGGACCTCTTGAATTTGAGCACATTAAACTTCGGACGTATTTACTGATTTATAATTGCCGTGTCGTCGTTCCTGAACTGCACCCGTCGATTTATGCAAAACGCGATTACATTGTAATTGCCACGATTGTTTGTTACTTAAAATCGTGATATAAGGTATTCCAATTATATGGGTGGTGACGGCGATGTACTTCAACAGTAACACATGCACAAAATGTGAAAGTGTAACGCTTTAAAGAAAACACATTACTTAAGCTACGTACAGCATTGGTTTCATCCACTATCACAACCATTTAACAGCCTCCCAACCATAATTGATAATACCAAGTCAGACAAAAGATTAAACATTAAAGAAAACGCCTGGTCTTTTTTGGACAGACAAAGAGGAACTGTGCACAGTTGTTTCTTCCAGAAACAAAACTAACAACGCCGTGAAATAAAAACTAGAAAAATGATACAAACATACCACCATGCGTATACCGTGGCTCTGACTAACTTTCTACTTGTGTAAATTTGGATAAACTTACCCGGTATTAAGCTGTGTCAATCCAGGTCTCTAAAATGGACAAAGTTCAGCGGAAGGTGTATTTATATGCCCGGGCTTTCAAAAACTGACACAATTGACCAATTTCAGAACCTTAAATAGACCCATATCGTTTCAAATATCTAGACAATTAATTATGTGCCCAAAGAAGACAAATTCTTTTGAGAATAATTTTAACCCCAGCATAAAGGTCATTAATAGTATGATGGAAACATCGGGAGCCGTTTTGTACGAAATGATCCGTTTAATTTGTTTCCTGTAAAAAAAAAATAAAAAAAATATCCCATCAACAAACGACTTTGAGGTGAATCTGTATCGTGTGTCAATAGTTGTTTCATCTGCAAACTTCTGAGAAGCATGTCCTGGGGAATCAAAAACAAGTAATCTCTCATGTAATGGTTCTACCCTGTGTATAAAATACTTTCAGTGTCACCCTCGAAGACAATTAATGTCAACCAAGAATATGGCTGGTTTGTTTGAAGGTCATCAAGTGTATGACAAAAGCCGATTGATTACAATTACTTTAATTCTTATATCGCGAAGCCTATATACCATTTGGAATAGAGGGGATTTTGGGGTCTACAAGATTAATATTGCTGGTTCTATTTCATGTTTGTCCTTAGTACAGTTAAAGATAATACTTAACTTTATTCAAAATAAATAGTTTTCACTGCTTGTTATTCAAAGTAACATACTCGGGGCTAGCATGCAGGGAGACACAAGTTCGAATCCCGGTGGAGACAAACACAATTGTCTTTGTCTACATTTATACAAAAATATATAACTATAACTAAGTATATAACTAAGTGAAGTTCCATGTTGATTCATGTTATAATTCACAGACATTAGTAAACCGCTTCGTAAAGTTGTGGGTAATAATAAAGAAGAAGTCAATATCCATAAAACCTGTGCCCCAGTTATAACTATCCTGTATGTAACTAATTATAAAAAGATTGCTGGTGAATTATTTTATTCATATACAACACACCGATAACGAGGTTAATCAAAACGTTTTCCGGGCAAACGAAAACAAGTTAACTTCAATCGAAACGCGGTTGACCGCCGAATACCGTTTAGGTCATGCGGTACCAATTGTTATAGATATGGTTAGTTTGTGGTCTCCAGCGAAAATAATTGGAATGATAGTGTTATATGCTAAGCGAACGTGAAACCCAATATCCTTATGTCCCATTTGGCCAAACATTAATTACAGCCTGGTTTTGCCATGAAGAAAGTGTTAATCGATTGTGGTTTATGTTTCTATGCACGTGTTATGAAGTAGATGTTCAAATTGTGTATCTTACTTGTTCAATGAGAATTTACCTGGATTTGGTAACGCCTACTTTTTATCAATGACCAATCAACAGGGCGGTCATTGAGAACATTGCAGGGACGGCTTCAAAAGTATTTTTCAGGATATGGTGGTAACTGATCTGACAGGAAAGCGGGCGAATCTTATCTAAATAAGACCTGAAGGTTGAAAGAATGCGTTTATATAAAAGTTAATATAAGTTTAGATAGTTCTTTCTATCTATTACTAACAGCTATGTTAACCTTTAAATTTAATTAGATAACCAGAACCGATTTGAATTCAATGAAGGTCATAACGTGAGTATTATTTGTCATTCATTGTTTGATTACTTCCTTATATATATATTTTTATATATATATATAAAGTTAGACAAAGAGCAAGTGTATAGTGCAAAAATGTTTATATATTTCCGTTGGTTCATAACGCACGCCACTATGTTATTGCAAACAGGAGCTGTAAAAAATAGCGTGGAACACTAATTTTACGTACTACATTTAACGTAGCAAAACATGAATCTGAATATTTATTTTGAAAGATAGATTTGTTTTATATGACAAAACATTTCTGCATATATTTGGCTTAAACGATTAATAATAAACGAAAATAAAATTTGTCATGATAAATAACATAATAAACGAATTTCAGGGTGCACTTAACACTATTAAACTTGTTACAAATCTCAGCGCCTGGAATACAATGTTGTGGACCTTTCCAATTGTGGAAGCCCATCCAAAAGGTTAACGCTGATACGGTCGAGTTTTACACGGTGTTGAGTGGCGAACCTTTATTAATTATCAACTGTTGGATTGGAAACTTCGCTGTTATCAACATTTATGTTGCGCGTTACATAACTTAATACAGTAATTATTATAGTACCAATATTTACCCAGAAGCAGTGGATCCATTTTATATCAATCAACGATAAATATACGAAGGTTTAATGTTAAAGTTACATACGCGCACTCAATAGTTCTGAATTTTGCACTATCACAGAATCTCCTAAAAAAATTATATTTTTCTCAAGAAGTACAAGTTAGAGGCTTTCCAATAATTCCAACATCAAATTTGTAGGTCGAAGGAGAGTTTTATTAAAACTAAAAAACTAAAAACTGAATTTTCTGTCAGAATATTATTATGTGGATGTGTCAATCAGCTGTAATTACTGAGCCATCCTAAGATGTACTGACGCTACACCAAGTCAAACGTTCATTAGACCCGCCCCCATCCACTATTAAAAATCTTAACTCATTCCATATAAGGTCATGAACCCGGCTAGATGAAAAGCTTTACTTGAGGCATACGAGGAAAAATGTCCGGCCTTCCTTACGCTGATTTCGAATTATTGCATGATTTCTCCTGGCTATTACTAGCATTGAACCAACTTAATAATTTTCAGTTGAAAGTAATTGTTTTACTTTATGCACAAACTTCAAAGTTGGTTAAAATCAAGGCAATTAGAATTTGTTGTAAAAGCCTAACTTCGAGTGCTTATGTTACTTTAACTTAAGGAAATTGGTCAAACAATAACAAAAAATCAAGTTATTCTCACTACTCCCGGTCTCAATACATATATGGTTTACTCCATTTCAGTTATGCATCTTTAGCGTCCACATTGACAATATCGTCAAAAATAACATCAGTAATCTGTAAATTATAATCCAGGAATTTCATGGTGACATTTCCAGCGTGTAACGTGCCGCTGTTTTAAGAGCATAAGCATTATAAGAAAACTATGCGCTCAACTTAGAGTGATGTGATTTTTTTAAAATAGTATTGTTTACACCATGCACACTGTCATTTGGGACTTTTAATTAAAATAAAAACGGTATGGAAAACAAAGAAATAAAGCAGTAATAGGCATCCTTTATTGAAACTGGAAGTTTATTCCGAAGGGAAATGGATAGTGTACTAATGTTCAAAGCGAAAACCTCTTGCCGGAAGCACTGTTGTTTCATTTGGTATTTCCTGGCTTCGTTAGTTTTGCAGCCGTATCTGAACATGCACCTTTCCCAAATAACTCTTATGATATATCTTTTGAACACATTCGCTGACCCATTAAATTGCATCTATCAGTCTATACGCGCAAGCGCCAAATCACTTTTCTGCAAAAGAGAACAGAATCCAGTTCAAATTTTTGTTAGTTTGACTGGGGTTTTACATCATATCTTATAAGGTAGGTTATTTCACTCATATGACGGCGTGCTATCTCAGTAGGCACAGGAATCCACTATAACGACACTGAATACACACATTTACTGTACTACATTAAAGAGTCGAAAAACAGAAAATCACAACACGTCGTCTTCCTGATGCTGCTTTGCTCAGAAGGCACCGGAAGCTCCCACCAACCACCTTCCCTGAATATAATGTCTGCGCCAAACTCCCCACAATCCCATTAACAAGAGAAAATTGACAAAAGTCTACACTTCAACAAGAAAAAAGAAAACCAAAACAGATTTTTGTAAAATTTTTATATTACAAATTTAATTGGCTGAGAAAGCAAGACACGGATTATACTTGTATATTTGTTTTGGTTGTTGTCAATTTTATGCAATAAGTTAACACTATGGCAACTATTTTTGGCGGAAAACTGGGCGAGTACTATTTTCCCTATTAGTTACAAAATATTTCTTAACACAAATTATTGGGTCTAGAATTTGAAATAAAATACTTATGTGAGTTAGTTTGGACACGAGATCGAGGACATATGACATAACAATATAATCTGTGTCCTAGCCGTGTGTTATGTCGCGAGAGACCCAGGATTTCCTGAAGCTTTCATATTGGTGGATAGCTGATAATTCTTAACCACCAAATAGATAACTTTTTATTGATTCGTGATTTAGTCAGTAACACTATGCCGATACCAACCTGATACAAATTGTCATGGACACGATTAACCTGTTATCTTGTCAGTAACCGATTAATTTATTCTTCCAGCTAATAAGTTCAACCAACATTCCTTTCTGATGCTGGGAGAGAAAAATCTACACGAGATCTTTGTCGCATCTTAACAGCAAATACAGAAGCGGTTCTACGCGTACTGTATTCACGCAACTGTTTTTCCCGTCCAAAGTATCTTCAAAACCGATAGTATAAGCATAAAACCGCTTAAAGTTTGAATGTGTATTGCTATTAATTTTATTCAATTATGTATTGCGTGGCGGAATTGGTTAAACAGAGACGGAATCTCGTAAAAGCCGCCCGTGATTTCAGCAGAAACCGGAAACTGCCCTTAGTACTTTCCATAAAACAGAATAACCAGATAGATACGAGTATAACAACCAATATACTTTCAGCCCTTACATAAAACAGGTACAACAA
>JAVFBZ010000455.1:0-12658 GCA_032466195.1 Katharina tunicata
AGCTACATGTAGTAGTGACCTACTTTAGGCATACAACTGTCGCGCATCCAGCGTTGGAACTAGGTCACACAACTAGTAATCGGTTAGCAAATTTCTAACCGGTTACTCGCGATTTTGTAATCGGTTAAGGTTAACCGGATAACCGTTTCAGCACTAATTCTAACCCTTGATCTAGACCTCTATGAAAGGAACCATTACACTTAGTCAATATTATGTCATCTTACAGGATTGAATTTGAAATATAAAACTAACATGCTTAATATTAAGGTGGGGTTAAAGGTGCATTTTTTAACATTCGATAAATAACTTTGATTTGAATTTGAGTAAGACAAAACTGCAAAACTGTGGCATGAAAGTATATTCATAATATCTTATGTTTTTTGTAATTGTCTTGACTTCTACATGTACCGTTACTACCGTATATGCCTGTTAAAAAGATTTGTTATTTGTGTTTATTATATGTACCACAAAATGGAAAATTTCTTAAATGACAAAACACTAACCAATTTAATGTTAACAACATTCCTGGCATACTTAAGAAACTTTTTTTATTGATGAATAATATTTAATATTAATATACAGGACCCAGCATTGCACATGATGTGTGACGAATAGATACAAAACTGTGTGGCTGTGACCTAACTTTTTCTTTTTCCTTCAGGTACTATTAAAAGTGAGGCAATCTGACTTTTGGATGTCTACTTTGCGTTTTGCACATTTATTTTTATTCTGTTCAATTAATTTATTCGACTGATGTTTCTTGTCCTATTCAAGTGTATTTCATTATATGACGTCTTTGCCTTGTCCGTGTTTTGATTGAGTTTCCTCCACATTGCAAACAAATAGCACTTTAAACAAATTGTTTCCGAGCAGAAAAATAATGTCCCTCCATCATACGCTTGTCTTCCACATAAGCAGATTTTAAGCAAGTATTAAACAATTGAGGCTGATGTGTAGGACATGATGCAAATTCATTCCAACACCGGGCAATACAGCTCAGCTCAGCAATAACAGCATCTAGTTGAGCCACTGATGAAATTCTATAGAGCTGGGAAAAGCAGTCCAAACGCCTACACTGTAATCAGAACTACCCTCATGAGAAACAAAGCGGAGATAGCAATGCTATTTATTGGAAGCTCTACTGTCAGCTTTAACAACCAGGTGTACACGATATATTTGGCCAAAATGAGACTTATCCACAGATCAACTTTGTGTAGAATAAGATGAAAGAAACTCTGAATGACTTCAATATTCAGCGTTTCTTTAATCTTATGTTTAACCAACTTACTAGACTTTATGGATCACTATAGCATTTAAGATCCCAAGATGATTTCAGTTAGGGCAAACTAATTGTAATATTTTAATGTTGCTATAATGAATTTTATAACCAATGAAGTAGACTGGAGTAAGAAAGTTTGTTTGTTTGATTACTGTTAAACGTTGTACTCGAGAGTATTTCACCTATATGACGAATTATTAATTTTCGTTGCCCGTCTATGGTGGAAAACCGGGAAGAAACGTCTTATAAACCACCCCGCGAACTCTGAAGCCACCGGAAAGACTGGAGTAAGAACTTCATGCAATTGAACTAAGGGTTGGTGAGATAAACGTTGATATATAGCCAATCAGTCAGTAGTGAGGCGGGTGTTATATGCTTTATTGTCACACACCTGTATTTTCTTTGTCAATCTGGCCTGATTTGAGACAGGTTACATGATGACTGTTAGCAAGACTTTAAAGCCTTTCACGATTTATCAACTTTATGCAATCCTTTTTTGTTGTAGTGACTGAGACATATAACATGTACACATCATGATTTCAATATTCAGAGTTTATTTGATCTTATTCTACACAGAGTTGGTCTCTGTAGACAAGCCTCATATACTAACACAAGTGTGTGGGATATTGGCATAATATTACTTTTAAGAAGCCTGAAAAGGGAAAATGGCTGTAAAGATAAAAAATAATAAAAAAAAAAACACATTAATTTTAGCCACAATTTATAAAAATATATAAGGGGTGGTTTGGTGGGAGCTTCCAGTGTCCTGGTGCTCGCTAAGCTAAAGGGCATCATGAAGCTAATTTCTTGGGGTGTTCTGTTATTATCCTGGTAATGTATTGTGTCTTCAGTGTAGCTGGTGCGCATGGTTGGTTAACTTTACCCATTGGGCAGCTGGCACGAAGCCATATAAGGGAAATATCCTGAAGTACGGCATTAAACCACAATCAATCAATCAAAATGTAACTGAAATGTGAATGCACATTTTTATCAAGTTATCTACCTTTCTAAGAATACTATTTAAGTAAATGCATTTTAAACTTTTAACCAAGGCGTTGGAGACAAACTCAGCCTGGGAGTGGGAAAGGATACTTTCCTAAAAGGCTTATGACAAGAGAAAATTGATGTAATTATGCCGTGGTTTGATAAAATAAAACTTAAGTCATTATCCGAAAGTTTGTATAGGCATTATTTTGCTTAGTTTTAATACATTTAACATTATTATATTTGCACATACTGTATAAATACTCTATTAAACTAATGTCAGACAACTTTTTGTATTGAAGTCTGAAACTCAAATCCAGCTACAGACTTGTGCTTTTCAGACATTCTTTAATATGTATTAACATTATTGTCATAAAATACAATATAATATAATATATACAATTATCAAATATAAATAACTCCATAAAAGAAAAGTAAACTATCTAAACTTTACCACAAAACAAAATTGATATAGAAATTTCTACAAAAACTACCTATACCAATTGAAACAAATCTGTCACCCATACTTGAAAAAAGGAAAGATTTTTAACAACACAAAGTGACACAAAATATTAATAAGAGAGAAAATAAAGTTTGGCCTAAATAAGGTGCATTTATGTGTGTAGAGTACATCTAAAGAGAGTACATATATGTTTGTGTGGTATATACATTATGGAATAAAAATAAATGTTCCTTATCCTACTGTGATTCCTTATTTGTTTGTTTGAGGTTTTACATCGTATGTCATACTTAAGGTTATTTCACTCATATAACGGTGTACCACCCTGATGGGGAAAGTAAACCACCCTGAATGACACTGGCAACTGAGACAACGTCACAATGCATTTACAGGATGAAAAACAGGACACAACAAATGGCCCCTTACCTCAGACAGCACCAGGGCACAGGAAGCTCCCACTAGGATTGCACCCCATGTTATTTTGCTGATAGGGCCAAAACTGCATCCACTGATCTAGGCTAGGCACACGTAGCGTTAGTACTCGACTAAAGACGCTACATGTACCTGGATAGACTTGCAGTTGCTACAGCTCATGTACTTAATAGAGTGCACAAGTAGCATGGTGGTGACCATAATAAAACATACTTCTGTAAAACATTGAAGGACTGTTGAATTATTCCAAACCGTTTAATCATTTTGAGATCGAATTGGTAAGATACAATAATTGACATAAATCTGGTCTACGGGGCAAACAAGTATATTAACACCGACGTTGCAGCTCCAACCTGGAATTGGTATGGTTTTGAAAATACATGCAAAGAATAGTTTGAGTTTAGTGTTAATACTAAATACACTCTGGTGAAAAATGGCAAATCAGTGGTGTGTGATATGGTGTTACTGTTAGCTTACATTTATTTATATACCTCTATAAAACATAAACAGAAATGAAATTGTTTGTACCTGGGAGAGTTGCTCAAAGGATGCTTATTTCCTAATGCCTGGGAAAATCACCAATATCTGATATGGGACAGGCATCCAGTGTTATGTCATCTAACAGGGATTTACCTTTATTTGCAGGAGATTTCTGGTAAAACTTAAGATTGTCCAATTGAACGATGAAAACTTTACCTGGAATTTCACAGGCTGAAGGACAAAACGACATTTGTACAGCAACATATTCTTAACATTGATTGATTGACTGACACAGGTGTTTCATTTCATGCTCAAGGGTATTTCACTTCTTTAACTGGGGTGTATTTGGATATTACAGAGTGACAACACAACAACAAAATCGGAAGGCACTTCAAGGCTAGCGCTGTTCCTCCAGTGCTAAGTATGAAAGCACGAATATAAGCTAAAAACTTACTGCCGTTAAGCAGAGGGCTAATTTGAACTTTTCATCACCGATTAATCTGTAACAATATTTAACAGCACATTGAGCAACTGTCCCCAGTTACGTTGTGTTCTCTATCTGTGGAACTACATTGAAAACCCAGTGTAAAGACTTTAGAGATTGGATTCACAACAACAACACAGGTAACATAAATGTCTCACCTCAGGCCGTCCAATTAAATCCTTACAGGTGTAAAGCTGTATAAACAAGGCAGGGTAAATTGAAATAATAAATAATTTAAATTCTCATTATAATAGCTAGTTCATGTTTGGAATCAACACACAATCAACATAGATTGGGTGTTATACTGTTCTCCTAAACCAGTTTTTAACATTTTTGATAAGGAAAGAAACAAAGTTAGTAGCTTACTGAGATGGTTACAATCGTCAACGAAACCGCTGATAGAAAATATTTTTTGGCATATCAATTAAAATAAAAGCCAATACAAATTAACAAGGTTAATTAAGGACTGACAGACAATATATCAAACTGGAAAGAATTGAAACACCTTTATTTATAATATGATAGGAATCTAAAAGTTGCAAATGAAGAAATGACACACCAATAATTGGACAACAGATCATTTATGTAACCCATTAACTACGTGTACATGTATATACTTTAATTCAATCGCCTGGCTTAGGCTGGAAAGAAATTAGATGTTATGCCAATTTTTGAAACATTGACAGAGCATACTACTGCCATTTCACTTTGCTATTAATGATAATACATCAAACATTTTCTACACACTGATATCTCTTTCACTCTGTATATGGATTAGTGTAAATCAATTTTGTAAGAAATCCACTTTGGTGTTCCAAGTATATTTGCTTTTGAAATTGAGAAAGATCTATAATCTATCTTCTATTTGCTTATTAATAAAATTGGTTACAAGACCAACAATCTACCTTCTATTTGGTTATGAATTACATTGGGAAATCAAAATATGTCCATGAAGAATCTTATATTTAACATGATGGACATGACCAGACAAGGAATCCAAAGAGCACAGATGGTTGAGGCCCGCAGGAAAGACAACAGAGGAAGTAATCTTCTACAAGCAAACATATCATGCCTGGTCAAATAACACACCAAGTTGGGATTCATCAATATGCCATGTTTTTCTAACAATTGTCTCACAAAATCAATGAAACTGTCGACGGAGAAACACACAGGTGTCCATCTTTATCAGACACAGGTTTAATTTGGCCTACCTGAGCGAACTATTGTTCCACGTCAAGGAAACGCCTGAGTGTGCTATCGACAATCCCCGCCAGAGACAAAATGTCCGTTTTTGTAGCCATTTTCTCTCTAGTGCTAATCTAAGAGCCAATAATCAAGCAGCCATATGGAAAATTGCTCATGGTAAAAACAGAGCTAATAACCAAACCAAATCCATATCAATATGTCATCGGAAGCCAGAGTTGTGACCATTCATATGGAATAAGGTATTGAATATATGTTGGTACATGTTTGTAGGAGAAAGTGTGCCATTTCGCAAAAAAAAATGACAATAAATAAATAGTATGTATGAGTGTATAGCAGCTACCATTATCAGTGACAAACTGACAACAAATATTTTTTTATACAAGCATGAAAACATTCAAATTTGACTAAGATTCCCTTTATTATATATAATATATATAGTTTAAGCAAAATTTTCTTTCTCTACATTTTATACCAAAATATATATAGTTTATATTCTGTAGAGAAAAGACAAACATCCCACCTTTCCTTCGAACACTGCTTGTTTTCCTTGCACAAAATATAGGGTGAGGTCCAAATTCTTTCCAAATTACCTTTGTACCATAAACAGGTTTGTACATAGACAGGTTATTGTGTTGTAATGTGGAACACTTTACATAGGTAGACAGGCTCTTTTGTCTAAGCTCAATAAGCAAATAAAATATAAATTATAGAAAATACAGCAATATATGAAATTTGTGTTCAGACTTGCTTCAGATATTACACAGTTTTGCACATAAGTCACTTCTGCAGGAACATGTGACATCTTTGCCTTGCTGGTGAGGGAGGAAAATTTTGTCTGATAGTTTTATTGGGTTTTTACTTAAGGTTATTTCACTGATATGGCGGCACGCCAGCCCAACAGGTGAAGGATACCACCCTCAGCAGCACCTGCAAATAAAACAGCACAAGACATATGCAGGACTAAGGATAAGACACCACACCAATCCTGGCATCCTAGTCCCCCGTCACTGCCCGTAGCTCAAGGGCCACCATGCAGGACACATGCAGGAAGATCCCGCCAACCACCCCCAGGTGGCTAAGCAAGAAAACTTGCTAAAAATAAACACTGTGTGATGTTTGCTGGTAACTGGAAATGTCATATATTTCGAAGCCAAGGTCGATGAGGGAAATGGATCGCCTCCAGTACCTTGAGTGTTCGAAGCATGGTGGGAAACAAAGAGACTGAATTACCAGAGTATCGCTACAAAAATAAACCCAAGTTTGCTTGTCATGACAAGACTTCAAGCAATCTAATGCCCATTTCTGAAAGCTGGTTTTGGATTCAATGATTTTTTCCAATTCTAGGGATACATTTATTGACAAGTGGATGTGTCTTGTAGTATTTACAGAAGATAGTAATTTGATAAGTATCTGTTTCCTTCAGACTCTACAATCTCTACAAAACAAGCTAAACAAAGACTGTCATCGAATGAACTGGACGAAGACTGGAGTATATCATCTCAATAATGACTACAACCAACACCAGATCATTCCAACCAGATTTTCCTGAAAAAAAAATCTATGTTGTGTTAAACACAGTATTCGGGTCAGTTTTAGTTCTTAATTAGAAACCTCCAGGCGACCATTGTTTACCTCTTCTTGTTTTGGGTACTTATTTCTCCCATGCATTGAGGACTAATGGTTTGCATAATCATTTCCAAAAGATGTGACTTTAGGAGATCTGACTGATTTCAAAGCAACTTGACATTTTAGCTTTTTAGAAATCTCCTTTGTGAAATCTTTGCCAGAACTTCATTTGTAAAGGCTTTGGGCAACATGCTACAATATTAGTTAAAAGTGATCCTTATTTTTTAGCATGAAAGTCAAGTGTACTGCTAAGGTTCTAACTTGTTAAAATTTGAATTAAAGGAGGGACAACAGCTAGCCCGAGTTTTCCTACTCAGAACAGGAGTTTATAAATAGTTCTTCAGATTGAGGAAATGTAAGACAGTCAGCTTGAAATACAGGAGACAGCAATTTCCTTGGGGATGGTCCATTTTCACTTGACACGCAAAATTTGTTCTCTTAACTGACAGTGAGAAGGCTGTTGCTAATGGCCATGTCATCAGCTAGAGGATTGCAACAAATTACATCAGCCAGCAACAAAATGACTTTCAGAAAAACACACCAAGAATTATCTTAACTTGGCAAATTGATGAAACCGAATACAAGAAATTCAGGCCGTATAGACAAAATTTATCAACTTATAACATACAGCAAACACTGAGGGTGAGCCAAGGCCTATGAATTTAACAGAAATCACACAAGTTGATCAGACCTAACACAAAGTATTTATCAGTCTATAAAGAAATGACTTTAAGCAAAACAGACTGAAGATGATTACAAGTTAAGAAACTGAGAAAACCTTATAAATAACTGATAAAAACAGATAAACACTGTTGAAAACAACATAGTTGAGGGTTTTACCTCAAGAAGATGATAACAGATGGAATTGGACTTGATGGCATTTTAAGGCTAAGCCACTTTGGGGAAAATGACAGAATCTCGCCAGCTAGTCTCCACGAGGAAGCAGTTTTAAAGGGCAGAAGACAAGTGTGGGTGGCAATTCCATGTACTCATCCCTGACACAGATCAATAGGTTCACTGGTACAGACAAATTGAAACACTCCTTCCTTGTTACTAAAACACATGTGCCTTTTAATAAACCTTAAAAACAAACTGGCCATCAAAACTACTTTACTGTAATTCCCTATTTGCTATTTGGAAATGCTATCTAAAACATCGAAATAAAAATTGAAAAAAAGTATTTTTTTACCTGACTTCCAATTATTTCACAAATGCTAAAATTACCTTTAACTACATTTGACAGATTAATTTTGCATTTCCCATAATCATTCTCAGAGCTTAACTAACAAAAAAAAGAACACCTCTGACAAGTAACTTTGAGTCTTAAATAATAACGCTGATTGACAAACTACTTATGCTGGGTATGTTTGTTCTGCTTTGTGGCAGTCCTTTAATTGTAACTGGATTCTTAGCAAGTCGTTGGAAGCCAACCTATCAGTCGACAGAGGCTTATGCAAAATACATAGTAAGCATCTTAATCTGTGATGTGAAAGACCATTTAACATTCCTTTCTGGTCACCGGCCAAATTAACAGGATTTTATTGTCTCTTTGCAGCAAACCTTTAGGAACCATCCTTATGCAGAAGACCAGAACCAAACTCTGCGAGATGAGATGTCAGGTAAATACAAGGGCGATTTCCTGTCTGCCCACATGGCAGTAGATGTTACAGTAAATAATTCTAACAGAGCGTCTATCAACAGATCGGTAAATGAGAGCTGATAAACAGACACTCATGATTGGCCAGGCCTCCCAACTGGTGTCTAGAGACCCTTGAAGATTCAAACATGGACAGTATAAATCAACACCTTTGTGCACCGTAAATCAGAAAATGCTGGCCAAATCTCTGGCACACTTAACTGATGAAAATTCCAACACAAAAACTTCAAAGGAAAAGTTACTATGTTAAAGCACCAGACATGCTGGTCATACATGTACATGTATCTCTGGTGTACAGAACAGATGAATACTCCTAGAAAATACTTCAAGGAAAATGTTTATACTTTAATGCACCATAAACCAGAGAATGCTGGTCAAATCTACGGTGAACTGAATAGACAAAAAATCATCAACATGCTAGAGAATAATATTTAAAGAAAACATTATAACGTGAGTAAGTTGTACAAAGGTCAAAAACAATGTTAATGTATTTTCTGGAAGTGCAATGTTAACTATTACAAATAAAGTTTTAGCCTAAAACACTGCACATTTTATTAATGTGAGGAGAAAATTTGCATCCTCTATAGAGATAAGAATCTCAATTTTTGGCTCAACAATCCGAGAACTGAGCTACGTGTATATGTGCTGTTTGTTCAGACTAATTTGAGACGAAGCAACAGCGTTTTTTTGTTCTCAATTTTCAAAGCATTGGCAATTCTAAGAAACTGAAAATCAGATTTTGGTAATCGTTGCAAGGGAGATAAACTTCCAGTACTACGTTCTTTTTCTATAAGACACAAGAAAAAATCTCTTTGTCAAGTTGTAAGGCTTGTTTAATTTTGTTGTTGGTTTCGATGTGTTGTTTTGTTGTTATTTTTTGCTGATAGGACAATGTATTTTATCGCTAAAATTATATTTAGAAATCTGTGGCTGACAGTTTATAATCAAGTTTCCACTTCATATCCGACATGTTCATATACAACATCAAAACAGTTTAAAATAGAGTACTTAAAGCTGATTATCACATCAAAAAGATAAATAAATATTAAAAAAATCAAACATTAGTTTCAGCTTTACAATATTCTTCCCATAACACTGTTTCATAGATAGGAACAGATGTGTGTCTTAGCTTGTGAACTTTGTACATGGCCCTAATTCCCATTTTCTTGTCAAACCATCATTTGTGTTGTCAAAACTGCCAAGGCACATTTGTTATTTCACAACTTGTCAGGAAAGTCCTCTACCTTTTCTCTGATACAAAACCAACCAATACTGTAATGGCTGTTTCCGACATATCAATTACTGGTAATGTTTACTACCATGTTGAAGTAGCTCAGAAAATACTACCTTGGACAGACAGGGTTGCTGAATAATGTAATGCTGTCATTTTTTTAGACTAGCAGCAGAGAGGATTAAATGGAACTACATGTAGTACCCCGATAGTGGTATTGTCATTATCTTTTCTTGTCTGTGACTTTTGCCCTTTACTGTCTCAGTTACAGCTGACATTATTTTACAGAAGTTTACAGGAATTCAATTACAATGTATCTGCGGTAACAAAATTAAATCTTGCTCAAGTAAACAACAAGATTTCGGCAACGCCAAAGTTTCACATTATTAGTGGCAACCAAGTTTACACTTAAGAAAAGCCGTAAGATAGGTTAAGGTTCATGTACGTAGATATGCTAATACCTTGAGACCTCAAAATAAGGATTTTCAACATCAGCATAAGTGAAAACATATTACAAAATCAACAAAAAGTGAATTGAAATTTGTACAAACCTTGTGTTGGTCATCCACCAGAAGAACCTGACACCGTTCACACTGTAGTAGAGATTGGGTATGCATCATAATCTTGTGAATTAGATTGGCCACTTCACTTTGTTCCTCAAAAATGACACGCGCCAGATCCAATAACACCTTGAATAAAAAAGATTTGCCATAAAACACAATGAATTTGATTACAATCTTTTCATAACAGTTCATTAAATTTGGTTTGTTTAATATAAATTATCAATAATGTATCTATAATAATTATCAATTAAACTGGTTACATCACAGCTAGGGTTCTCCAAAATTAATACAGACCCTTTCCAATATAAAAATAAATAATTCATAAAAAATATCAGAAATATCCAACCTAAAATCAAATCAAATCAAACTATTTGTGGTGAACTTGTGGTGATCAATATTAAGTTTACTTGAATTAAATAGTTTGATACTACATGTGTGTACTATTGGTGTTTAACACATTTATATGTAAATGGTTGCCAGAGACTAAACCCATAACAAACTTTGGACTACAAAAGCACTGTACATATAGCATATTGACTAGGCTTTGTATATTCAATATACACCAAGGCATCACAAGTGATAAGAATCCACTGGCAGTATGGTTTATTATATTTTTTTACATAACTCTACTATGATAAATTTATTCACAAAACGGCCATATTGACCTTGAGTCTACAACCTTGTACTTCAAACCATGTTCAATATATTTTCAAAGTAGACATGGGTGTCAAACTTGCTGAATTTGTTGAATAATTATTTCTTAAAATGTTATAATGCTCTTGACCATGAGCTAACGACCCTTCAATTTGAATCTGTTCAAGACATATTTTGTTATAGACGTGAGAGCAGTTTGATTAAAATGAACACAGGGGCAATATCACCAGAGTGGTGACATTTTTTTACTTAAAATAATTGTTATGACCTCAACCCCATGAGCCTGAAATTCGAACTTGTTCAAGTTTTTTTTTTTATCATAATGGACGTGTGTGAAATTTGATGCTAACTGGCCAACAGACTAAACTGATAGAGTGATGAAATCTTTTTTAACCACCTTGACCCATGAATCGGAAATCGGAAATTGTGCAAGTGATCGTAATAGACTTGTGGGTAAAGTTTAATAATAATTGACCCAGAGGTTAACCCGCTTGACCCGCTAGAGTAATGACAAGGTAGAAAACTTGTTTGTATGGAAGTAACTACATTGTACATACAAACAGGATGGTATATCCCCTTTTCAACTCCGTTGTGCAAGGGGATAATAAGGTTTAGCTGCAGCACCATATTGCAAATAGACAGGACAGTTTTGAAGTATCTCTGATTGATTGATTGATTGATGGATTGATTGATTAGTGTTTAAGGACGTGCTCAAGGGTAATTCACTTATATGACGGCTTTGTAAAGGTATCTTCTTAGTTAGCTGTACATGTTAGTTTTGCCGCATGTTCATAGAAGTATTTTCCATCTGTATTGTATGTGTATTATAAGGCACTGACAACATGCATTTATACAAATAACAGCAACAACTGATATCGTTTTCTATAAGCTTTCCGTTAATATTTTGGTGAATGCAGCACATTGGCTTTGCGTTAAAGCACCACGGAAATCTATAATCAAGCATAGCAGTTGTCAAATACTATTACGACAATTCAACAGTCCTCTGAATGAGAAGTTTACTCTATCTGACAGAGATCGATATAAACTAATACAATCAAAAAACTAGGTCTGATCCTTTATAATGGAATGCCATTACCATTCAATTCTCATCACAATGCTTCAATTCACTATCTTGATGAAATATCAGCTTGAATAACTCTTTAGGGGCACTATTTAATCTCACTATATTTCAAGAAAACATTTTCCATCATCAAAATTAATTATCTTTTGGATTATGAATGAATGTGTTGAAATAATTAAATGATTCAGAAACTATCAGCAAATTTAGCAGTACATGTATCATGTCACATGTATGATGATAAAATTAATATGGGACAGTCCCTAAAAATACTGAAATTTTCAGGATTATTAATTTTTTGGGCTAAACGCAGAACGTTAATATAAACGTAGCCAATAAGTTTTTATAAGCCTAAGCGGAATTTCTATCAGTTTAGGGGTGATTCCCATGAAAAAAAGAGAAGGCTACTAAAAACAAAACAGCAACATTTTTCAGTAATGATTTGTTTCTGCTGAAACAAAAAATATTATTCCTTTCTCAACCAATTCATATTCATTTCCTAAAAAGCACAAAACTCTTTTTTG
>JAVFBZ010000477.1:0-12654 GCA_032466195.1 Katharina tunicata
CCTTCTACAAAAAATAGAAGGTTAGCTAGCTGGAGTCTAGATAGCTGACATTTACTACCTCTTTGATAGGTAGTTGACACAGCTCCTAAAAGCTGATCGCAATGAAATAACTCTGAAAGTCGTTAATTCGTGGGTTCCCACAAGGGTCTTAGCCTTCAAAATGTTCTGCGCTAGAATCTGTTCATTATCAGAGAGAATTCTATCCAAAAAACAAAACAAAAATAATTTTAACGGTCACTTTCTAAAAGACATAAAAATATTTCATTTAGGAGTATAGACTGACACATCAAATATAACCATTATTTGTCTTTTACCTTATTTAAGTTCCATTTCAGTGTTTTTGGTTAGTATTTGAGACACCACTATATCTTGATATAAACTAATTAAGGCTAAGCGCACTAATATCAGATTACATAGTATCTCGCTTTACTGAATTCGTCCTACATCAATGTCAAGTTACCGTTACGACACATGCATATTATTACAAAACTAATTGATTTAAATTACTATCCAAGTTCCGAAGTTATGATCCTCAATGTGTATTTAAAGAAATGAAGGTCATTCAGATGATAATCAGGCTTAGACCCTTTGTGATAAAGTAGAAAGTAACGGATGTGTCATAGTCCAAAGATTAACCTGTCAAAATTCATACATATTTTCATCGGTCAAATTCTACAGTTCACCTAATCTATAATTCATATCGAATTACCATGTACTATTCTTGGATACACTGTCCTTTATTTATTCATATTATGCTAAAAAGTATCATATCAATGCTTTTACTTAAGTGATGCCGTCATATTATTGAAATAACCTCAAGAATAGGGCGTAACAATCCAACAAATCAATCAACCAATCGATTTATTTTAATGTTAAAAATCGATCTGTTTGCCAACCTTAAGATGTCAAGGCGTGTATTAAACTACTTGTACATTAGGTAAAAAGTCGAAACCAATAAAGACGGAGTATCCGACAGCAGTTCTCAATCACAAACCCCTGGTAGTCTTCTAGATGTATTCATCTTACAATATAATCCAAGTAGCTAATCATTGAGCTTAAGGTGTTAATATTGAAATTATTGACTGATATTGACTGACGGGTCATCGAAGGTCATGAGTTTTCAAATTAAAGGTAACAATCCCCTGGTTGACCATTATAAAACCAACAAAAGTGGGATAATTGCACTTTAATTCTATTCTTAAACAAAGTTACAAACGCGGTGGCGAGTCAGAGTGCATAGTGTAAATTTATACACAAATCACTCGACGCCAAAATATGCTCTCTGGTATGTTCATATTCCGATAAATGTCCCACAAGAAAGTCGTTTTTTTTATGATAAAAACGGGATAATACAAGCATATGTTTACTTGCAGTAGTTTATGAAATAGTATTTTGAAAACTCTATAAAACGAAATCTGCCGCGTTAGTTGGAATGCCCCTTCTCATATAAACATCAATTGGGCGAATGTAGTCGCGAACAATCATGCGGACAACGGATATATTGTCCACGCGCTGGCCTAATTACTGCAATTTACGTAAAACAAAACAAAAACTTCAAAACTGCTTATTAAATATATATTGTAGTTAAATTTAGATGAAAAGTATTCTCGGAGTATTCCTTTCGTTTCCAGGATTGCCGATCTATCTGCCTTCTGATGCCTCTTAGCTCAGAGAGCTAATCCCCAGCCAGCCACCTGTCGCCATAGAATCCCTGGATTCAATTGCAAATCATGAATACAAACATAATAAAATAATAATACACCAGAGCAACATAGCTCATAATGCCAAAGATTATGCCGGGGATGCGATATTCATTAATGTCCCTTAAAATTCACGGGAATTCATGCTTACCAATCAGTTTCACGTGGCATTGCATAATATTGTTGACTGAATTGGGTTATTAATCGCATGCGCCGAAGTTTTATGCCACAACCAGTAGTTAAACCAAATATGAGATGAAATGTCAACCCACGAAAGCAAATGGTAATATTAAGTGACAGCCGTCAGTGGTTTTAAGACAGGACACATGGTCAGTTATTATCTACGTGTATTTCTGCTTCGACATGTTTTGGCACTATTTCTGTCTTACGGTAAAATAACACGTAACTGAAAAGCAATCTCGTAAAATCGATAGAATATGTACTTTTAAGCTTTACTCTGTTGGGAATTGACCCACGACTCCCTCTGTTAATATGTAGCGGGAACTTAATACAAAAAATTATGTTAACCTACTTTATGGATGAACCCCTTTTTATTGTAACATTATATTTGAGGTGACGATGGTATTATTTCGTTGCATTTCTCTCAAATTTATAAATAGTTTAGGATAACACAACCACCAGACATTAGATAAAACTTAAACGTTTTGCCAACATGCTGGACAAAGTTACTGCGCAATTGCTACAGTAACTATTTAGCATGAGGTGAAATAACCTAATTTAGGAATAAATTAAATGTAGCTTTGGCCAAAATAAATTGACCCACGGGATAGTGACCTCGGCCTCAGTATAGACTCACACATCATTCATCGCTGTAGCTCATCTAATAGTTTATTTCTATTCTTTTCAGGCTTTCATAAATGAAACCGAGGTCAATTTAAGGTCAATATATAATACCAGATTATCCTCTTCTCGAGTCAGGTCGGAAAGTGAACTATAGAGATATCTGCCACTTAAAGGCAATAATCAGTAGCGAATTTTTCATTTCAATTACTTTTCTTTTCGTAGAATGAATGTCATACAGATTAATGTCAGATTCTCTATTTTAACCGTGTAGATTTAATATCCAGATTGAGACGGTTGGTTTATAAGTGTAAAACTTCCGAAGAAAGTGATATTATTCCCATTATCTTATAGCAGAAAGAACTCGATGTGTCATTGTCAATATAGATACGCCAATTTATTGCCTGTCCGAACTAACAAATATTCTCATCAGTTGAACTTCACAGTCTAATATCAAATTAACGGGTACACGTACTGTACTAGGTGACTATAACCGTATCTGGACTTTCTATAAATGACTTAAATCCAATGTTACGGTACCTATTATTGTACAACAATTTGAAGTCAAGGTCATTTACGGTATGGAAAAAGGCAATGGAAGCGAACTCCTAAAGGAATCTTGTAGCATCTTTATTACACCACAGTACCCTGCGATCGCATCATTGTGTTTACCGTAAATACTTAGGGTCTCAATCCGGATTCTTAATCGGCCCCGTTTTGAAACTTAGAGAATAAGTACGCTTGGTGAACCCAACTTATGTCAGAGGAGGCTAATTCTATTTCGCTGCTCAGTACACTTGACGTCACAAGCAACAACACAATAAATCGATTTCCTTCGCCACCCCCACCACTAAAATGCAATATTTACCATGTTAAAGATAAGTTCGCCGCCATTAACATAAATGATACCTGCACTGGATAGAATTGAAAGAGGAAACAAATAATATGATAAGCACGACAATCATGATCGATGGCGACTGCAATAATGGCGGAAAATGATATTCAGGTTTGTCTATTTAAATAGGAAAAAGATATATATTAATGGTAACGAATCAGTAACATCTGGCAATGCAGATTATTGTTTCTCCATTTGTTTCTCGCAGTTTACTCCGGCAATACACATAAACAACACATCCACTCGGAAAAAACGAAATGATAATAAAAGTATATTGTCATGAAAACAAACCCTTGAGTTAATCTTTAATATTCTGTCTTTATTCTTGACTTTACATTATTTGTGGTCTTCCACAAAGTGTAAATGAACAGCACCAAAGGCGATAGTTGACAGTAACGATGTTTACAGTTCTTCTGGGTAAGTAGAACTAAAATATGATGACAAACAACTCAAATTAGCTCAGAAGTCAATTTACCCGTCACAATACCTGGAACAAATCTGTGCAATGTATTTGGGATTATACAAAATATTCACTCAACTTCTAAGTGTTATTGACGATAATGGGCGGAAGTAGCATTCTAGGTAGGATATAAAACCAATATAACTTTATGTTGACCCTAAAGGTTATAAATGACCATAGCTCTGGTTCTGGCCTGGATCTAAGAGTTGTTGGTTTGATGACCGCACTGGCCCAGCCAGCTGTAAACTTGGACGTGTCCGTTTTTAGACAGTGTTATTTATTCCATAATAACAACATAATTGCAAGTAATAGTTACAAAAACGCTAAATGTACAAAGGTCACTGTAATGGCTACTGTCACAAGTCCTCAAGGCTGGAGGTATGACTGAACTTTTTTTAATTGCGTATGTAGAGTGCTGTCCAAAAATAACGCTGTTATAGCCGAGTAGAGAGACCCACTATGTTCATTACCAGCAGAAAAGGTGGTCAATCTATTATACACTAACTGACTAATTTATCAATGGGATGATTGGTTGATGCGGTGCAGTTGTTCACAGTTGACTGGAGAGCTATGATATTAAAATTAAACAAAAACGTGTCCAAGACAGATACAATAAATAGTGTTATTATGTCTATTAAGTCTAAAGCATTCATATCATAACATATCTACTTCCCATGCTACATATCTGATTTTTTATATTTACGAACATCAATGGCTTTCAAGTTTCCAGTCACGTTGAAAATCAATTATGCGTTAAGAACAACCTAATGGAATTGTCTAAGAGTACAAATAGTATAATGTTGGTGGATAAAGATTGATTTATGATACGATATATACCCAACTGTTTGCCAGTCCAATCATTGTTAGTGAAGCCAAAACCTCACTTTAACAGTTGTGCTTACGTGAAGGACAATACATTGCCGTGATTAACCAGTAGCTCTAAGTGTCGAACGTCATCTTTGGGAACAGTTATATACATCATTCATATCTACAGTATGAAACAACAAAAAGCATGTTGAATTCTAAGAATCCGAGCCATTTCCCGTGGCTAACAGTAAATAATGTATATAAAAAATCATTTGTTTAAACCGTTATAAAAACTACTTTTTTAAATGTTAAAATTAGGGAAAAAATTATAAAGTCATTTTTCCCAAATAAATCGTTGCATTTGTTCCAAAAAAAGTATTAAATACATTGTTGCCGAGAGAAATATTTCTGAGGTTTTGTCTTATTCCAGACCATCACATTGTGTTTATCAGTGTCTCGACTGATTGATTGATTGATTGGTATTTTAGGCCACATTCAGCGGTATTTCAGATCCGCTGTGGCGTTCAGTGTCTCGATATTCACGAGATACATTTATTGTAAATACCAGTTAATTGTTTCATGTTTGCTTCGAATGGGGAGGAAAGATTCCGGATTTTCCACATTATCTGTGGTCTGGCCCAGTCATTGTCTGTATATTCAATTGAAAACCACTTTTTCGTTGTACTTCGACACACGGTAGGGGTGCCATGACGACCGGTGGAGGAGTATATATGTCATACTTGTTTGGGAAAAATGTAAATGATAACAAAAAAGTAAGATTGCTTGTGGGATTTAAATCCTCACGTGCTTCTGTTCTTTACTTGAAATTCAATGTAAACACTGGTCAGTTTTAAAATTCATTGATGCAAATTAGCTAACAGATTGTTCATGTTGATATTAACTGTGTATCGAAAAATAGCGTCTGATAAAAATAATTCTACGCATGTCAATATATATATATAACAGATTTGACTGGCGCACTATTCCTGGGAGTATGTACAGGATTTAATAAAGGAGAAGTTGTTGTTTTTTAAAATGTATGATAAAAATAATTACATAAGATGCAGTGGTATTTGAAAAACATGACCTTGAAACACATTTCAATATATTTTGTGCATTTATTACCATAAAAACAAATGTCTACATTTTATGGGATATAGCGAATTCTTCGATAAAATATTTTTGAATATACCCGAATCGGTCTCTCTATATTTGTAGTCAAGCCTTTAATTCTAAAACAGCTGATTAACTTTATAAACATTGCTGTTCACCGATAAGTGTCTGTGTAATTTGGAGTATATATAACTCTGAGATATCATAGACTGATCGGGGGACAGAATGAACATGAGGTAACGGAGATGGGAAACCATGGTTATAACTTTACTTGGGTAATAATT
Organism: Katharina tunicata; assembly: GCA_032466195.1. NCBI lineage: Eukaryota > Metazoa > Mollusca > Polyplacophora > Chitonida > Mopaliidae > Katharina > Katharina tunicata. The sequence continues at coordinate 6,061 of JAVFBZ010000477.1, forward strand.
GAACTTAAATAGAAAACTCGATGGTCGATATGGTCCACAGAGGTCTGGTTAGCTCTTTTAAGTCGACTCGATGTTGCTGTATTTATTGCCATGGTATTTTTTTTATTGCTTTAAATACAGTCCATCATTTTGCTATATTATGAAGAAATTGACGGGTCAAGAAATTACAAGCAACTTTTTATCTTTTATAGTGTACATCGCAGGCCTCGAGCTACCTCTCAACCATTAGTAAATGTATACAGTTTGCGGGAGAACTCTCTGGTGGTGACGATAGTATTTTTCTTGACTTACACCAAACATCTACAATAAAGTGGCTAAATAAGTGAAATAGTCTCAAGTGTAACGCAACACACTAATCAAACAAATGAACTTAATTTGGCTGGCAAGATCACGCTGTTGTCAATGTTATAAAATCCGAACCATTCGAAAGCATGTTATACATCATGTTCTCTTTGGAGTTCTTCAGGCCGATTCGTTACATGTAGCCACCACTAAAAGTGTGTGATTATTTCTTGTTTTGTTTTGTTCATCGAATTTAAGGCCTTTTAATTAACATCACAAAAATTTGGTTTGGCGAAAACAGAATAAATATAAAAATTTACAAGACATGTTTCGTCTGATCGATCTAGGTAAAGCAAGAACCAATTAAACAAAAAGGAAAGTATTTTGAGGCTAAGACGTGCCTTTCTTACTACTTATTAATTATTTATATGTTAACTGTTTATATAATTGATCGATGTGATTATGCTATTCTAGAAAACAAATACTGGAATTATTTGAGCCACACAATACACAAACGGGGTCGGCCAGTGAATGACCTTTAACCCCGATAGTTTTATTTTCATCCGAGTTCAATGTTGACTTTCCTTTTACCAGCGTCTTGTGCACAAGTATAATATAATATGCCAAAAAAACTTTGATACAAGAATTGTCCTCCTTTTGTTGCAGATAAAGTTTTACTATCTATCTTTTTATTTCCCAGGTTTGTCATCATTAATGTGAAAGGTTATGGTACATGAATGTATGACCTGAGTGCGGGTTACACTCGATGTCTTAATATAACAGGACATTACTTAAACAAATAAGCATACACCAATTTCACAGAAGCGCCATGATGAAACCAAAGTGAGATGATGCTCTCTTGACGTGAGAGATGACGTGTCAATTGAAGCGTCAAAGGTTTCCTTAACTAACGATGCAAACGTAATCATGGAACAGTACGATGGCGTCATTAGTTGACTGCGAAGTCAAGAAGAATATATAGCCTCATGTTATTTTGCAGCGCAACCCCTTTCGTGAGAAAGGTCTATTGATAAGCAATATACATCATATCATTGCTCTTAATGTCTTTCTACTTACATCTTTATTGTATCTTCTCTAGTTGCTGTTATGGATACGTTGTTGTTGAATCATTATCGTGCTAAGGATAGTTTAAATCAATTTATTTATTAGCAAACAGCTCAGGAGAATTTACTTTGTCATTGTTACTCCGCCGGTTTTATAAGTGACCAATTATAAATCGATCCCAACTATATGACTTACAGATGAAATCTCAACCAACGAGAGCACCCGTGCGCTCTATTGCATGGAACATTGATAAAATCAAAACAGCCACATATTACCTGCCATGATGGACAAGCGGAAAAGAGGGCGAAGGTGGGATAGTTGTTTTGACCGATCAGCCAAATTACGGTAAGTTTGCGAGCTCCGTTGTTTGGTGCCTACGAACACCATGTGTTTGAAAGTCTGAAAAGATGTCATATCAGGAGCATTAGATAACGAGAGGGTCTTCGAAAAATGTAATAATTTGTTTGGTCGATTGTGTGTTACGCTGAACTTAAGACTATATCACCCATGACGGCGTGCGGTGGAGGAAAACCAACCTGAAGGATGTTTGCAATATTAAAAGACTCGATACCTTTATAGGACAAAAAGCAGGACACCACAACAAATCGGCTTCCTGATGTAACTTAGCTCAGAGAGCACCAGGACACAAGGGCCCCATCCCAAAATATAATTCAACCTATTATAATAGTAACTGTTCGATGTGAACAGGGAAACAACGACTAAACCGAAAAAAAGTTATAACTGATTAAACCCTATACACCATTGTGATGACCTGACTTTATGTCCACACCGTCTAATGGTTATTTCAGTTGTGTATATACTAAGGATATATACTTTCTGACGTTTATTGTCGCTCTAAACAACATTTCCCTGGCATAATGTCTTTGTTTTTACAAAAGTAATTAACATTTATTTTATAGCTCACGTCGATATTGGTCTTTTTGCAACTTTATAATGAAATCCTGACATTCACTTCTCCGAATTTATAGCATTATGAAATCCAGTGGTACTTCAGCTCAGACTGTTTTGGTTAGTGGATTTCAAGCCAAGGAGTTATTATTTTTAATAATATTTGTAACGTGGACGGGTTCCTTATAACTAACTCGACGCAGTAAAGGCAACACGTGGTTCTGGTGTTCTTTGTGTGAATTGTTATGGTTTCTACGACAAGATACCTTATTATTTGAGAAGAGCAATTACTTGAACAAAGGCAATTGTATGTGTCATTGAATTTTGGTTGAAGACAAACAAGTTATTCTATTTGTTAGGAAAACACTTCCCGGTTTCTTGGTACGACCAATTTTCTATGAAGGTAATTCCTGTACAGTTGAAGCCCGTCAAGGAGACTAGTGTCGGGTGTACAGCGGGTTGGTTAGCCCACATCCCGTCTCTAACGTGAGGTGTATTAATAGTAAGTTTGTGCTTGAGCGAGTTGGACTAATTTCTAATTCTCTATGGTAAAGATGGTTATTAAGCTCTGCTCGAAACACTTAGAGAAAATTGACAGAAAACATATATCGATTTCATATAAATACTGGTTTGACAAAAAGACTCCAATGATTGTCAACCTATTTCTTCATATCATTCAAGGTAAAGTGAAGGAAAGAAACTATATTGCGACTAAAACTGGTCAATTGCTTCTACCTATTATTTGTTTAAAATTAGTTAACTGTAAACACAATCAGTCTCCTTTATAAAGCAATAATTGGAAATTAGTTTTGACACACAAAACAGATGTAGAGAAAGATAAATTAGAAACATTACATGTTTTCATTAATAAAAAGGCAGTTAATAGCCTATAGAATATAATTTATCCGTCACCAGACCTGAAATAAATCTCGTATTAAATAATAAATAAAACAAAAATAATCGAACAATTTACAAGATATATTGACAATAATGATCGGATGAAAAACGCAGAAAAAGGGATATAACAAATATGATTTTGTGTCTTTAAGAAATGAACTAAAAGCAGCATATTTAGAATCGGTCGGCTGAGTGACCAAGAGTGTTGGGTCTATCAGTGCTAGCTCTGTACCTTGTGGGACTTTATTGTTAATATATTCTTCTGCGTTATACCTGTTCACTATAACGTTGAATTCATAGACAGATAGTCGCCATTACATGATTATCTCACGGTATGTAGATTAAGATGATTTATTAAATGTTAAATGGTCGATTGATTCGCGGTTCACGCAATCGGCGATATTTCAGGTCCGCTTTAATGTGTTTTTGAAAGTTTCTGCAGATGTAAAACCAGTACTTGAACATAATTATTCAGAATTATATACCCAATTCAATGCAGTAAGATAAATAATACCAGTTATCCTATGTAAGACGAATTGCAAATGGTTCAAATTAAATATATTTATTTGATTGTAGTTTTAAGTGTTATTGCACTTATTTGACGACTGTACGTTGCGGGTGTATGGCGGGAAATGCCATTAACCTTACAGTTACGTGATAAAAAAACACACCGCGATCTTCGCAGCAACTGAAAAACATTCGTTCGGTATCTTAGGTCGACAGGGCGATTTCCATACCTGTTGGGTAATAACTATGAAACAAACTAGCCACGGCGCACCCCTTACAAATTATACTAAAGGGTGCTAAAAAGTATTTAATCAGGAATGGTGATTCATGTTTTCATTATTTATTTCACAAAATACCAGGTTTAGAATCCACTTTACATGCTCCATATCTGATATTTTCCTTACTGAACAGTAGCGAAATGGAGACGTTACCAAGTCAGTTATGCGGTAAATCAGTCTAATGGAATTGTCTCCCGGTACACGATAAGTTCCTCGTGGATAAATATTGATTTATGATAACGGTTGGTTAGTCTACCCATTGTTAGTGTAGTTAACTGACAGCCGCTGTGTGGTAACCTCTATCGTTATATTCATACGAAGGACACGACATGTGAGTAATGTGCACCAGTGGCGCAATGCACCGGGGGTCTTGGTTAGGAGAAAAAAATTCGATTCATACATGCCCCGTGGCCTGTACCAAATTCAAACATACATGACCCAAGTTGATACTGTTTGCTGACGATAGAACACAACAATCAACATTGCTTGTTTGCCCAGTTTATGGTTGCGGCACAATTGGCCGTAAAGAAACAATAATCCCTGAAAACCACACAATTGTGATACTTCAATCAATCGGAATGTATCTAGTGAGCGTCTTCCCAAGTAGTTCATATAGATCACATGACCAAAGAGGAATCTCCTTGATCTGATGAGTAATGATCAGCTGCGGTACAGTGGTCTCCCCCACAGGCCAAACATTTAGACGGAGATGCGGTCAATATATGAAACTGGCATTTCATACATGCAAGAAATTTATCCGAATTTAGCTAATGTATAAAAGTACAAATATATATTATGGCGACTCACACCTTCAGTATCTAGATATTATCTCGATTTACATAATCTACTATTTATGTCATCGGTAGTTATATATTTTTTCGAAGGCGACGAAAAGGTTGAAACATTTCTGAAATATGGTTTATCTAGCTTCTGTAACACGATCATCGGAAACAAAAATCTGTCAACGCATCTTTGGAAATGCAGGCTAAAGAAAGTTAAGTCAAAACAATTTTATGATGTCTGGTCTACAGTATAAATCTATTGGCAATACCTGCTTTCCTTGCAAAGTATTTGTCGTGTTTTAACTATTTATTTCACAAATCGACATTAAACGTGCTACATATGATATTTTATTTTCTTGAGAGAAACGATATTTAAACCCTCCCAAGTTTCAAGTCATGCCAAATGTCAATTATATTATATATTAGCATATGGAATTGTCCAAGAGTACATGTGGTATATTCCCAGCCGACTAATAAAGATTTCATAAGATTCATATACAGCTGTTGGCCGGTCTAACCATTGTCAGTGTACTTTATTGTTGTACTAACACAAAGAATACGACGAGACACAGCACGACATTCGACATTTTATACCACTGAATAAAGTTGTTAAGACTTAGCTTAATCTTGAAACTTGAGAAATTTCCAGAGGTCAGAGGCAAACACAGATCCTGTACATATTCATCAAAGGAGAACAGCTTCTTAAAATTAACTAACAAAATGTGTGAATGTTTGAAATACACACCAATAAACCAAATATTAACATTTGCCAAAGATTTGATACTTCTTAAATTAAAGTGTGGTGAACATAATAGCTAGCCTTCAGCACTATAGAACAAACAAACAAACAAATTGAATCAGGAAATCAGTCAAAAATTATCACCAGAATAAGTTTCAGACATCGGTTTAAATGATCTGTAGATACACTTCTCGTTTCACTAATATCGTACAATAAAGAAATTTTGGATTATAAAATTACAATATAAATTCGGGCTGTTAACCAGATGGTAATAGGACGCTAACATGTTTGAATAAAACACAAGTGGAAAATGATACCTATAAAAAATACCATGGATAAAGTACACACATGGTACCAAAAGAATAACAACGTCACCGAAGGAATGTTTGCTTTTTGTAACAATATATCTTTAGCAATAGATAGATGTTTGGAATTATATGACTAATAAAGAAAAGACAACACCCAATTGTTTGTTTTGAATGTTGCCTTCTTTCCAACGTTGTGATTTGTTTTCACATGTTCCTGTAAAACAGGGCAGGATAATATTCGGTAGATCTATTATGCTAACAGTATTTCAGTCGAAAGAATATAGACTGAGAGAATACTAAAGTGTAAAACCAACAACAGTTTTTGTGTTCGATAAACAAATATTTTCGTAGTTGGATATGTAGATGCTCTTTATTTATAAAACTGAATATTGATGCAAAGACATGTATACAGATCGGCAGCCTTTACCTGGATAAAATACCGATCGTTCAGTGAGCCTCTGCTGGCACTGCTAGCCAGATACCCGAGTTCGAATCCCGGTGGTGGCAAGCAATTTTTCTTTCTCTACATTTATAAATATAAATAGTCAAACATACGTACTAATAATAATTAATAATAATAAATAATAATAAAAATACTTTATTTCAGACCCCATACAAGAGCAGCCATACACAGATATGAGACGAAGGTCACTGACTCTTGCTGCTAAAATTTTAATTAGAATATTAGTCAGAGGAGAAGTCAAAAGGAAAAATTAATATATTTATTTATTTATTTATTTATTTATTTATTTATTCAATTCAATATCCACAGGTCCAGAGGACCTAATTACAGACATGATAACAAGTAAAACAGTAAAAACAATATT
>JAVFBZ010000488.1:0-12654 GCA_032466195.1 Katharina tunicata
TTAAGGAAATAATAAATTTCATTCAACCAAAATCACTTTATACTATTCTGTTACAATGTTTTTATTGCAATAATGCTTACATAAATTTATTTATTTCTTAACAGTGGAAAATGTGGTCCAGGAATGAACGCTATTTTAGGTCCTACAGGAAGTGGGAAATCTTCGTAAGTTATCAAACAGATTACAATATTTACCCCTTTATACATATTCACATAAATCAATTCAATATGAATGTTAAATATTAATAATTCTACATGTAATATATAATAATTATAGGATATTACGCCATACATCTATATTTGCATTTTGATTTTTCGAATCATTTACGTTGATTCGTTGGTACAGGGATTTCATTACAGGACTACTAAATCACAGGTTCTTATGAGTTATAATATACGTGGGACTGTACATTTAGGGACAACCGATGACAAAGTACTGTTTTTCTATAAGCAGTGCATTGTTCTTTTATATGATGTATGCAAATATAAATGACATGTTTTATTTGTATAGTTTGAGCGTCAGGGTAGATACTCCTCTAACTGAATCAAATTTATATTTGTGAACTCCTTATGTGTATGGTGGTCTTTATGATATTGGTGGACTATGGTGCACTATGATATCAGTGGACTACATGAATTGATAGGGTATAACTTATGTTTCTGTAGATTACTCGATGTTCTGGCAGGTCGCAAAGACCCAAGGGGCTTGTCTGGGAACCTACTCATTGACGGCAACAAAGTTCCGCACAATTTCAAATGCATGGTGGGATATGTGGTCCAGGTAACCATCTCAATTCTAATATCTTAGAGATTTATGTGCGTTAAAATTAACTTTTACTTAATTTTCTTCAATAATAATATTTTATTTAGTCTTATTAATAGATCGACGTGAGTTTGCTTCATTGGAGTAGGGTAAAGGGTACGGGCATGACCCACTCATATTTAAATCATATAAGTTAGGAACGATCTGGGGAAAAGTTATACAAATTGATAAGCCATAATGTAAATTTATGCTTTGAATACATGAACTAAATGTGTCTGTTATAATCACTGACTCTACTTTGCCCTAATCAATAACGTTATAATGTATAGGCCTATGTATTATTATATGTACTGTACGGTTGACAGGATGACGTTGTCATGGGCACTCTCTCAGTCCGAGAAAACTTGGAATTCTCAGCATCTCTCCGCCTGTCTAGTAAGATATCCGCTGAAGAACGTAAACAGAGAGTAGACACCACCCTACAGGAACTCGGTTTAACACACTGTGCCGAAACGAAGGTAACCAGTCAATAGTCGTTATAGAAATAGACTTTAGATATAATTACAGATTTTGACAATATTTATTACTGTCAGCACTATTTTTTCCGGTTTGTTTAACTAAATCTATCCATGCATGATTCGAGATTCAGCCATAAACCTTCTAGCCAGAAGACTGAGTTAGCAAGTGGCCTTTTTTCTTCTTGTAATTTGTTTACATAAGGTTGTGTCCCTTTCGCGGCTGTTGTCCGCAAGACAATGCCATTAATACAAGCACACGAGAAGAAGCAAATGTTAAATCCACGTGATCACTCAGCTGAGATATATAATGTAATACTAATGTTTACCACACTCTATTTTGTAGGTTGGCAACGATTTTATCCGTGGTGTATCAGGTGGTGAGAGAAAGAGAACAAATATTGGTATGGAGTTAATTATTGCTCCCCCAATTCTCTTTCTGGACGAGCCCACCACGGGGCTGGATGCCAGTACAGCCAATGCTGTCATGTTATTACTCAGAAGGTATGGTAAAATTAATTGCCTATGAAAGTTTGGTGTAGTTTCTTAGTTTAACTTAATTAGTTAACTTAAAACTTAAATTATTACAACCTTCTCCACCCCCGGACTTTTGGTATGTTGAAGTATCTTTATGCGTGAGCTTTCTTAACAAAGGATACATATTTTCACCAATATCATAATTCTTTTTCTGTTGAAATCAAATCTTTCATACGCTGGTCACAATTCACACTTGTTGTTTTCAATGACCAATTCCCGTTTCAGACTGACGTTACAAGGAAAGACGGTAGTGTTCTCCATACATCAACCCCGTTATTCCATCTATCGGCTCTTCGACAATCTAACTTTGTTGTCTAAAGGGGAGACTGTTTACAGCGGTCCGTCACCCGAAGCTCTGCCCTACTTCGAATCAATTGGTAAAAACATATATAACCCCAAACAGACACAAATAAAGACATAATTCACTGTATGAAAAAATTCTGCAAGACTAAAGTTTAGTATTGACAATGGTAAAATAGAACCAAAATATATAGAAACTTACACGTCATTCTACGAAGTTGACTTCTATGTTAAACTTTTTAGTGGAAATCGCCGAAACATGTACTATACTATTGGTAGCATAAATGGGTTTTATTGCATTATATGCATTCTTTGTTACCAGGTTATAAGTGTGAAGAACACAACAATCCGCCAGATTTCTTCTTAGATGTTGTAAACGGGGACTCTACAGCTGTAGCGGCTACAGTAGACGATATCAACGGTAAGTTAGAAGGTACGCTAAACCAGTCCTTTGTCAGGGACATTCATTCTTCTCTTGTAACTTTGTAACTTTTAATCTCTGTTCCATAACTCCATCTCCATGATCCGCATCTTGTTTTGATTTTTCTCGGATTTCAGCACTTAGTTCTTAAATGTAAGTTGTTAACAACAACTTTGGAAACATGGTACATGTCACATTTGAAATAATCCATTCGTATTCTCTTACAGGAAACCAGGACAAATCTCAGGATAATTTAGGTGCGTGTGAAACTGTTTTTTTTTGTTCTTTTTTTTTGCATAATGCTAAAAACCGAACCCAAATGATGTTGTTCTTGATGTTGTTTAATCAAATTCGATCATTTCATATATCGTTGTGTGATTTAACCTTCTCTCCACTCCAATGTGGACTAATAATAATAATCGAGTGTGATCTTTATTCTTTTGTGTTCATTCTGTCATACATCGTTCATCGGACTGCTCTGATTTCATTTTTAATAATAGTCTGTGTATGATCTTATCAACATCTATCACTGTCAGTTTACCACGTACAATGACTTTAGTCTAGTTCGTTGTTCTGTCAATAGACTATGAGTGAAAATAATGCTCCAGGAACGTTTCTTCCTCATTTTTTGCATGTGACCACGTAAAGCTGTCAATAGATGATAATTATCATCCCTATCTCTCGTTAAAAGTCCGGTAAACTATTGATGTATCTAAATGTGCCTATATGTAGGCCTAACTACGTTTTCACTACATCCAAATGTATCTGTGCAATAAATAACTGGGGAATTAAGTTTTAAACATAAGCCATTCTTGTAGATAGAGTATTCGAAGACGATCCTAGTGACAAGCAGCGCATTGTGGCCCAGCCACTTGTCAGTAAGTAAAACACAGCTATACTTTATACCCAGTTGTGTATACTAACCACAGCGCCCTGGACTACAGACCGAATGTAAACCCATATTTACTCACATCTACTATACAGACTATTGATTTTAGAAAGGTGTGCGTTAACATCTCAAATTATTAGAAGAAATAATTTCCCCTTTCTCTGACTCTGTCACAGTGTTAGGTTTAATGGCGGTTGACGGGCAAGGTTTCAGAGTTTCTGTCACAGTCCAACAGTATAAAAAGTGAATTTTGATTTGTATTTCCTAATTATATCTACGCGGATCAAGTGATGGAGACTATATTGCATGTGGGTTAATGGAATAATTTTTTGCCCAGATCCATCGACGATACTACACTTTCCCCTAGCTTTCTGTCCTCTCTACGCCATACTTATATCCTTGGTTATTGTTGTTACCTTATTTTTCTCATTCTTTTGAACTTACCAGCAATGGTGTCGCAGGGCGACTTCTATATTCACCGTCAACTCTATTGTTTAACTTGTTTTACTTACATTTAACTAACCCGATGCAAGCCATTTCTGAGAAATTAATAGAGGTCTGGGCTGTGAAAGAAACTTTAACCGTTTTTATTTTCTGTTTAAATGGAAATACTACGTAAACGTTTACCCATGACAGCCCAATCTTAATACAGTTTGTTATTGACATCATTTGGTCAACGCGAGGTTTGTAAATATACATTTTGGGTGCAGGGTACACTGTTTGATTTTGTTTTGTATGCTGTTTGAATATCTTTACTTTAAATTGATGGTGTATTTATTATTAAACCAATTAATACATCCAATTGGTAGTCTTTATGGGTTAATCGCATAGCAATTTAGAATTATTCCACTTCACGCACAACTCTTTGTTGTGACGTCACTTAAATAACCCATTTGATTGTTTATTGAGAATAACATAACATATTATGGATTAACACCATCTGGTATATTTTTCAAGTAAAGGAGTTGTTAATCCATAATATGTTATGTTATTCTCATTGTCTCGATTTCTATATGCCTCTTAAAGAAGATGATTTTTATTGTTTATTTGTACGTTTGTTTGTTTATTTTGTTTTTATTTTGCTTTGCTTCTTACAGCAAAACTACACTACATTTAAACATTAATAATTTGTTACGTTTTTGTTTCTTAAAATCATTTATTAGGACTGATTTATACAATTTTGTGCTCTATACGTATGAAACTAGGCTCTCGTTTACATTGCATAGATATACGTTACTGAGAAGCCTATGATCTATAGAGATTTATTTATGATTTTGTTATCAGCTGACGAAGAGTTTCCGGTCCAGAAACGACTTGTTGAACAGTTTCAAAGCTCAGATCAAATGAAAAGGTGAGCTTCAACTCGACACATAAGCCTATATACGTTTTGGCATTAAAATATATATGTATAAATATGTACACGCTCCGAGTCTTCCACACGTCTACTCGAGAGGCTCATGGCAGAACGAACGATTTTTTATCCAGGTAAAGGATGCTAATCTTTCTATACGGTAAGAACTGACACAGGCACTCTGAAATAGTGTCTTTTTATGTAGATATTACCCACAAATATTTTGTTTTTGTCTGGGCAATTCCCAAATCTGGTTCTGGCATATATATATTTATAAACGTAGACTAGATAGAGAAAGAAATATTTGCTTGTCTCCACCGGGTTTCGAACTCGTCTCCGGCTAGCAGGGCCAGCGTACATATATGTTACATGTATTGCCTTTTCTGGAGATGCGCCGCTAGGTTATCCAGAACAGCTCGAGATTCAGGTCTATCTAGAAAATTGTATCTGAGAATTGATGTAGAACAAGAGATAATTTATCAACTTTTATTAGTCGATATCCCTGTGCCAGTGTGATTACTCTTGACAAAAATATATATGCCAGTGTGATTACTCTAGACAAACACAAATTATATAAACTGTTTATGTTAATGAATCTGATGCACATTTGTAGACTGACAGAAGAAATTGATCCTATACTGAGGGACTTTGAGAACCGCCGTAGTTCGGGTAAAGATATATCTGTGAAGAGGGTGGAGTACGCTACAACATTTTTTCACCAGGTATGCACCACCTTCAACCATAATAAAGACATATCAACATTTTATCTTTATGCTATCCTTTATATTACTAAATTAATGTTACCTAATGCGGAAACATATAGATATGAAAACGTGACATGAGTAGTATTTATCCTGATATCTATTAACGTACTGAAACCCCTCTTCTGTTATCTGATACAAGAAATAATTTTCCTTGCAGCTCCGTATAGTATGTTGGCGGACATGGGTGAACACCATACGGAACCCCGGTGAAGGGATTCTACAGGTATACCATAAGCTTCTGCAATATCAACTGATTTCTGATTTATTCCACGCTTTAGGTGCAGAGGTCTTCCTCAAACAAATATAGTATTAGTAGGCCTAAACCAACGTATTTGATTCCAAACCGGGGCTGCAGTGTTGCTCGGTTGGTTGGGCGTTGTACTGCAGAGTCCCCCCCTCACGTACCGTACAGATTCGGCCTGGCCACCATATGTATACAAGGAGAGTTTTACGGTGGCTGCGGATATCGAGGGTGATTTTTACTGGATTACTTCTCTGTTTTCCTATAAGTGAAGAACCATTGAATAAGGGTAAAACACCACTCAAATAAATAAGCCCTCAAATAAGATTTAGTTCTATGAGGTAATGGAAAACGGATTTTGTTTACGTATATGTTAAAGATACGTCTTAAATCCTAGCTAAATTTTGAGCTTATAACATACAGAGTACATTTGACGGTATGTGGTTATAACGCCTTAATTGTTGCTACTACTTCTGTTAGCTTTATATCAAAAAAGTTTTATGTTACTAAGGCTCGGATTGCAGTTTTTGTCTATGTGTATTGAACCTGGCTTTCCATACATAATGTACATTGCTTTTCTGATTGTCATTTCACTTCACAAACAACACATTTATTTCAGATGTGTGTAAATACACTGTTTGGATTGATTGTTGGCGGGATTTATTTTCAACTGGATACGTCAAACCCAGTCGGGATTCAGAACAGGTACGACTTCTTGCTTTACACACACACACACACACGCGCGCACACGCACACGCACACACACACACACTGGTAAATATATTTTTGTATAAATGTAGAGAAAGAAAATTCTGGTCAATATATTATAAACATGTGGCAGTGACTTCTAAATAACTTTATCACATATCCTAACTCTATAACTCTACCTCATTATACTGTTATGGAATTGTGAACTTCTGTATATTTACATGGGTGTTTTTCTACAAAATACATTGGCCTTATTTAATTTTCAGAGTGGGGGCATTTTTCTTTGTAATCATGAACATGGTGTTTGGTAATCTGGCAGTTGTAGAGCTGTTTGTTAAAGATCGACCTATATTCATGTAAGTATCGCTTTTACTCAGCTTTGTTCTTTCATGTATCAGTTTCTACCTTAATACTATGTAGGGCGGAGTATAGTTCAAGTCCAAGGATCATCTTCTTACCTTTTGTAGTTTAGTTAGTGTTCAGTTGCAAAAAAATTTGTGTACTTATTTGCCTTAATAACTTATCTAAACTGCGCCACATGCATGAGGTATTCTCTTAAGCTCTTTTGTTTTATATTTCGATTTAGAAAATTCATATATGAGCATATAGGTATTAACAGTTAACTAATCTATATATTGATGGTTAATTTCAGGCATGAGAGCGCCACGGGTTTCTACAGAGTGTCCGTATATTTTCTAGCTAAAATTGCATGTGATTCAATCCCTATTCGCTCCATACCTGTCGGTTCATTCGCCATCATCACTTATTACATGATGGGTAAGTGCTTGGTAAAACTGTTCGTTTTATTATAATAAATCCTTGACCGTAACGCTAAAAAATATATATCAAAGTGGAAGGTATATACATATATTTATGTGTTTTCATTAGATGAGAAAATCTGTACATGGTTATATTCAAATGTGAAAAAAACCCGAGCTAGTGTATTCTGATTAATGAATGAGCTAACGAAGATTTTTAGATTACTGAGATACATGTATATACCATTGTTTTCCTATGTTGGGCGGGGGTCTTTTTTCTCCCTTCTGTATTGTGTAAGTGTTTATAAATTTTAGATGTTAGCCCTCATCATTGTCTATTTGTAGGATTAAAACCTTTCTTTGGTCGATTCCTGATATATTTCCTCACTCTGTTCATGACATCGATGGCCGCCTGTGCCGTGGCCTTTGTCGTCAGCGCCAGTACCAGGAAAATGGCTATAGCTAACTTACTGTTAGCTCTATCGTATGTCTTCATGATGGTGAGTCGTAAATGAAGTCTGTCATCCGGATATTTTCACGAAATTAATTTCTGACTTTAAAATATAGTGTCTGTTCAGATATAACCATATATGGGGTAAAACGTGGTTGAAAGTTTCGTTATGGAATAATAAGATTTTGGACCAACTAGAAGAGATTTATGTTCATTTTACGAAGATTAAAAGAAATGAGAATACAATTTCAAAACTACAAAAAATCAGTTAGACAAGACAGTTTAAACAATTCAAAACAGCGATTACATTTTATTTATTTATTTATTTATCTATTCTATAGTTCTCAAGGATATTTCATTTATATCAAGTGACGACTTTGCATTACTGGTGAATGTTGTAAAACCGAAAAAACAACCCCCCTCAAAACCACGTTGCCTTGTCGAATGTCTGGAAACTTATCTTGTTTTCTTTTATGTTTTCAGTTGTTCAGTGGATTACTGGTGAATCTTGAAGCGATTAACGACGGCATGAAATGGCTCAAATATCTCAGTATTTTCAGATACGGACTTGATGTAAGATAAATATATTTTTTAATATATAGATTTTTTAATACATTTATTTATGATGTCTTAAACAAGGCCGTTTTTATTACGTGTATTGTTGGAAGAATATGGAATATAAAATAACAAGGGTTAAACATGTAACTCCAAGTTTACTCTTTTTTTTAAATATCTTAATGATACCCTCTATGAAAATGAAGCCCACAATAAACATGTCCTCATTTATTCCAAGAAAGGAAAGGATTATGCATGGTTACTTAACTACAAGACGATATTTTGATGTTACTGTTCTCATTTCCGGTGTCTGTGTCGAGTATATAAGTACGCGGTGTTAGACGTGTCACAAGGTATATAGTCACAGTACAACTTGGTAGGATTTTATGTATAAAGTTTGAGCTTATTCAGTTATGTGTTATCTTTGTTTCTTCTAGGCCCTCAATCTTAACGAGTTTACAGGTCTGGAATTTTGTCACTACAGAAACGGCACTAATGACTGGTTAGTATGTTTTGTCAGGACTGTCATTGTACCTTGTTGATGTTTGATTTTGTATGCAAATGGTGAAAATAATATTTTAATTATAAGTGTTATTGTTAACTTGCTGTTATTTCTAAGTTATTGTTGTCTATCAAACGTTTGGAATAACAATAGCAAAACATTATACACAAATCGACCATTAAGCAAAATAAGCCGGTGCTAAGTACGCCAAGGGCGGTCAAAAACTGATAACTATTTTTCAGACACGGTTTGAAAACTTTTTTTCTTCCTAATATTTACCAGCAGTTTTTGCGCCTTGCAGTGTTGTGGGTAAGACAACAGAGACACCAAGAACGGACCAATGTTTAGCTGTGGTTGGAAAGGTAACATGGTAACATCATTTGCCCTTTTTCTATCTGGCCTGGCTGTTGAAGCATTCGCTGCTACCGTTGGCGTAATTACAAATTAACTTTAGGACTGTTCCACAAATCGCCATATAACCAAACCCCCTAACGATGAATACTGCTTGTTTTCAGCAAAACGGGAGAGGATTATCTCGACGAACAGGGTATTGCATACGGATCAGAATGGAAGATTTGGGAACAAATAGTGGCCTTAACCGTCATGTGTATAGTATTTATGTTAATAGCCTATGTGCAGCTAAGGCGAATTCCAAAGATGAAATAACGGTGTGTATTCTTAAGCAGGAGTCTGAGTATAAATCTTATCAATCTCATAAATTATGTTATAGTAGTTTGTTTAACTCTAGGGATTTATTAATATAAAATACACATGTACCAGTAATGCCTACATTTTGTGATTTATATCTTTTTCATGTATATAATAGTATGCTGACACCGAGTGCCATTTTTTTTTAAAATATAAAATAAAGCCTGTGTATTTGTATAAATCACAATATATAACGTATGAATTGATAATAAAATATCATATAAATAAAACTAGAAATAGTTTAACGTTGTACATGGGTAATGCATTGTTTGTTGTGTAAATGAAAGCAGTTTCCGTGTTCAAATGCTTACTTCAGGACAACAGAACAGTTGTTGGTGCGATACATGTGTGGTTTAAATATGTGTTAAATATAAGTTCTATGTTACAAATTGTCAGTGTGTATGTGGCGAGGAATAACTGTAGGCGAGTGGCTGACAGGTGTGTGACTATCTGTTGAGAAGAACATTTAAAAAATAATTGTATATATAAATATGTGCATATCGTGAAGATTTAAAGTGGACTAGGTGCTTAACCAGTCAATCAAATTGTTTTATTTCATCATCAAAAGTTTTTTTTTATTTACTTGCCTTAAATAATAACTCTTACGTGTCAATGTATCTAACCATACGTTGCGTGGTAATGCTTTACGGGTCTGGAAAAACGTTTCAGGTTAGTCGTTGCACTTCACTTGTAGTTCGAACGGTTTAGCTTGAAAGAGAACTGTAAGTTACGTTACAAAGTCCACCAGAAGCGTCTCGTACTTACCAGCCAATCATATGTCAGTTAATTAGTATTTTTTAATGCGTGATAAGCAAACCGAAAGTATTTACCTTACGCGTAATAAGCATACCAAATGTATTTAGCTTCACGCTGTGTCTTACACAACGTGAAGTTAAATGCTTCGGTTTGCTTATAACGTGAAGAAAAATACTATACTTCTGGTTTGCTTATAATGTGAAGAATAACCCCTGACCCTAAGTATGAGACGTTTCCGGTGCACGTTGTTCACAAAAAACAATTCGATTACACGTCCATTGCAATGAGGTACTTGAAACTTGACGTTGAAATTATGACCAAGACAACGTAAGATTAGACAAATGGGCGTTTATGCCTAATAGAGATTCTTACGTGGAATAATTAATTTGAAAATCTTGTGGGGTTCAAAATAAACGATGTGATTAACTGATTAGTACCTAGTGAAGTTTTAATACTCACGTTATGCGTTGTCGACTTACGGCCCATCACACTCAGCCATTGGACATCAAGATCACAATAACGCCTCAATAAACATTTATTCATTGGGGGTATAAACAGGTTTATGCAACTGGGTTTGTTAGCCTATCATTCAGCCATTATTTATAATATTCTTGCATAGCTCAATACCTAACGACAAACCGTTGTCTTTTTACACCTCTTTGGGCTGATGTGCTTTGTGTGGTTATTATTCAATGTATATAATGTATCCTTATATAACTTACACAATGTCTGTCATAAGTGTGTGGCCATGCCAACAGCTTCGTTGTGTGCATTGATGGGCGCTAGAGACACAGTTTGTAATGTTGAAAAATCTAATTCGATGTTTGTGAGGGTACCTATAGGCTGCTCGCCGCTGCTGTATTGTTAACACAAGCTAATGTTGTGTACAGAATGGTCGGTTGTATACATATTTGAATCCGTCCAGATCTCATCGACGTTAATGTACATAACTGGATTGAGTGTTTTCTCCTTTCGTCATAATCGTGCAATAAGATTTTGTTTTTATTTTTACTACAAACAGACAACTTACTTTTATTGTATTTTATTTCATTTTACTGTAAGAATTTGTAAATTTATAGAGGGCAAAGGGAAGAACACGGAAAGTAATAACTGTCCATAGACGTGTTCAATGTGTGGTTAGAAACTGCAACAAAGATGTATTATATTTCATGTTACTGTAAGAATTTGTAAATTTATAGAGGGTAAAGGGAAGAACTCGAAGAGGAATAACTGTCCATGGACGTGTTCAACATGCTGTTAGAAACAACAACATAGATACGTCCGGCTGATTGGTGTATTGGCTTACTCTGGAACTGAAGCAACATGAAGTTGATTGGTTGTTGTGCCAACCTTATCTTCTTGCGCAATGCATCGTTTTCTCACCGTACCTGTTTTGTAGTTTGCCATGTTTGTTATAAGTGAAGTCGAGCATAAGTGAAATAACAGAAACCCAAATACTTGGAAGTTAATTTTTTTTGACGTGCAGTTTCTCCAGAGCTAAGTCTAATCACGTTGTTTATTTATATCACATAAGTCCTCTCAGGGAATGGACCCCGAGTGCGATGGACAAGCAGTTAATGGTTCTTTACAATTTGTATATATATGTTAACAGGCTTGATTGTTCTTCTTTTGAAGGATTTGTGTTGTGTAAAGAAAATCACACATTCCAACTGATTGACGCATAATTAGTTACAAATCATCAAATAATTTACTTTCTAGATCACAGTGTTATATTTTTACCAAGATTTATAGAACTTATATATAGATTAAGGATGTTATTCAATCATCCTATGGTCACTAAACTAACATTCATGGGAATATTCCCTAATCTTTAAATAAACAAAGCCTCTGCAACCTATATAGATGTAATCGATATATTAATCTTTTTGAAACTGCTGATTGTGTTTTTGTTTGAAGAAGTAAATAATCTTACACAGTTTTCTTATACCATGCAAAATATTTTTGTTGGAGTGTTGTGTTGGAGTGCTCTCATTGTTATCATAACACTGTCCAGCCATGATCATATTAATTCCACACTTATTATATTGTTTATATTTTGGCCGAGTTCTCTTCAAATACAGATAAGCCTTTCCTTAACTTGTTTTGTCTTTTTTTATCTTTTAGTTTTAACGACCACAACAGGGCTGTTATAAATGCATTGGTTCGAGCGTCCCGTATAAGGACGAGCGCTGCATTTGAAGTTAACATGGATTTTAGGTCGGTCTCGTTTCTTCAGCGACAGAAGAGGACCCATTTAAACAAAATCAGCATGTTTATTCCGCTTAATAATTTAACTTTTATGAGCTGATATCTTCAAGTTTTCTGTACTGAGCTGATTAACATTATAGCTTTATCTTAATTTATACACTAGTGTCCAAAAGAAACGATACCAACTTGTTTTCAAAATATTTTGTTACGAATTGATTTTTGTAATAT
>JAVFBZ010000499.1:0-12654 GCA_032466195.1 Katharina tunicata
TTATCTAGAACATGAGATTATTTATCGGCTTTTATTAGTCGATATCCCTGTGCCAGTGTGATTACTCTTTATAAAAAAAAAATATATATAAAATATATAGGCCCTATTTGTTCAAGTTTTAATGTGTTGAAACCTATTTTCTCGTACTGTTAAATTTTTATTTTGTTTGGTGTGGGTGGGTGGGGGTGGGGTGGGTTGAGGCAGCTGTTTGTTAATCTTTACTTACAGCTTGGCCTTTGGATTTGCGTAGACACCATCCCACTTTATTTAATCTTTGAGGTCGCCTCTTTTTTCAGGTCAGAATTATATTCACATAGTGAGTGGGATTTCTCCGTATTTCCTAAAACATAGGTTTCACGTGGAAACGGGAAATTATGAACTGACTGATATAGAATATTGCGGCGGTTATGTGGTGGTTGCGGCGGACAATTTGGCCGACCCAGAAGATGGCAGGGTTTTGGTTTACAGAAAATACGACCCAGTTCAACAAACTATGGATCTACTGCATTCCATATCAGGTAAGTGTGCTCATTAGGAATGAGGGAATGAATTTAAAGACTTAGTGAACAAATAACGGAAATAGGAAGGAAGGGAAGACCGAAACCAGCAAACGAAACAAAAATGCATGAATTAATTAACCCATTGTTAACGAATAAGTGGATGGAGGAAGGAAGGAACAAAGGACAGCAGGAATTAAAATGAAATAATAAGGCGATTAAAGAAGGAGGGAAGGAATGGACGAATGGATGAACAATGAATGAATAAAACCAGGAAGAAATATAAATTAAGACGGCGAATCATTGAAAGTAGTCCAAAGAGACGCTGACCAAACTCTCGCCCAAAATGCGCTTAAACTTTTGTTCACCGAGACGTTAACCTTTGACCCCCAAAATTGAGTGACTGCTAAGGTTAATATGGTATATATTTTCATCAACTTTGTTGAAAGTCTAGTTAAATTAAAAAAAAAATCTTAAAACCTCTTCCGACCCCTAGATGGAAGACCAAAACCCCTAGAAAGGACTTATTATGTCTTAGTTCCACAAAGGGGGAGAGTTTAGCGTTCAGTCCACTGGTTCGTATTTACACGTATATAGATCTTTATCATCACTTTAGCTGGTTTAAATATAATGAAACAACGTAGCATAACCTGCTGTGGTGACTTGTTATTCATTAAATTTATGAAGATTGATTGCGAAAATGTCATGAATTTGACAGGTGAAGCTTATAGGTCTATATGCGTATTTTCTTTCAGTCGGATCGCTGCCGGATATGATTGGATTGACAAGGGACTGTCGCACTATCATAGCGTGCATCGAGGGCGAACCTTACTCTAGTGGAGGTCAGTTAGTCGATCCGCTAGGGGGCGTTACTCTCGTTCGCTTCGATTCAACGGACCTTTCCGGACAATACCAGATCAAAAAGTTGGATTTCACCGCATTCGAGTAAGTTGAAATTAAAGGTCCTAAAGTACAGTCTGTGTGTTGAATCAAAATGGCGCTTCAAGGTTACTCTATTATTAACCAATATTTAATCATGACGACGCCATAAATATAAATGCATTAACCCCCTGCCTCCCGATTCCCGATTTTGGCAGACCGTTTAGGCTCTGATAAGTGCGCAAAAAACCTCCAGCGTGTGGCGATGTCATCTTATACCAGATTTTAGGCCACGAACAACGTAATAGGGCCTAGCCTACAGACAGACTTTGAGCATTGTGTGACGCTTTTATATAATTACACGGGTCTTGGCAATCGGAAGGCCTCGAATGTTCTGCGCATATCATCTCGGACGTGATACGATCATCGCCATTTTGGCCTGAAAATTTTCAAAGCATGTTGGTAAAACTGCATATGTAGACAAATTCCATAATTTTAGTTGATTTTACATTCAGAATATAAATTACTCCAAACTAAACTTTGTGCATCTAAAGCCATATGAAATTATCTCCCTTGCCCCATGTTTGGGTATGAGTTTATTGTGCATACGGCGGTAAATAGGCTTCCGGCGAACGAAATGTAAGATTTGATGCATATTCTTATATTACACCTAACTCGGCCGAGCTGAGTGATGACAGCGAAATAACGATATATCGCACGAGGTTTTGCCTATTGTACCACTTTCACACAATATCGCGCAGCAGTATTGCGTCATGTATGGTAAAATTATGCCACGTTGGATCGTGTATAAAAAAATAACCGTGTGATATTTTATTGTCACAATAGCAAATATATTAACAGACAAATAAATTGGCTTTAAATCTGCTTTTCAGTGCTGCAGACTATGAAGCCAGGGGAGTCCGATTTGTCTACAAGGAGAATGGAAACACTTTCGCGCGAGATCTCGAACCAGAGTACGTGACAATAAGCGAAGATGAGACGACTGCTTACATCTCCTTACAGGTACGTTCTGACAAAGTGTTTATTTCGCCAGGTCACCAACATAACAGAAAACAAGAAACACTCCACAGAAGATATGAAAGTCTCTAAACTCGAAGTATGAAACGAGCTATTGGCATACATCAACGGCGTTGAAGCTTTCACTTAAACAAATTGACGAAGGAGCGCCCTCTAGCGACAAAGAGTGGTCGCAAAGATGACCTGAATTGTATGTGGAGTCATGGGTAATTTGTAATAGGCCTATCAGATGCTTCGCCTATCTCTGGTACTGCCTGTCACCTCCGATTATCGGATTTAGAGTAATGACAGGCCATTTTTTGTAGCCGATTATAGCGGTATATTTACCGCTGTAGGCAATACCTGCATAGCATGTAGATAAACGTATCCTATAGGACACCAAGTGCATTCCACGCCAATACAAATCGACACAGAGCAGGTAACAGCAAAGAAAATGAAAAAATTAATTGAACTATTTAGCATAACATTTGGTCGAAATGACCAATGCAACAATAGAATCAAGTCACGTGAAAGAGTTTAAATTTCTTCATAGGTCGATTGATCAGGTAAAGCTTTATCAGCCTCTCTCTGACGTTCACAGCTATATTCAAAATGCCTAGTCATCACATACAAAGTTCGTCACCGAAGTGAATCAATGGACCATTTTATACAAATGGGCTCTGAGACATCTCATTGCCGTTTATGTGTGTCCAATGACAATCAGACGAGACGACGCGCAGAGAAAAAACGAATTAGTGCTGAATTACTAATTATGATTTAGTTGAACGCCAGTGTTGGTCGAGCGATCGTTTAACGATTGACGACCAGCACGTTTATTTATTTATAAATTCTGGGTTGCATTTCTAATTTTGCATGTTGTTGAAAACATAGTTTCTTTGTTGGCTTATTTCTATTTGCTCTGCATTGTTGTTTCGACGTAAGCTTTATGAATTCCGCTTATATAGTTTGGGTGTTAGTAAGCTATGTACATCCGAATGGAAACTAACCCGGGTCACACAAGTTTTTGACAGCCACATAGGAATAATTGAGACTCAGATTGTACAAACCACATTGTGGAAGCTCATTGCGGTCCTCGAATTGTCGATTCCAAAGTTTAGAACATATAGGCCTACCCGATATAACTTTTTGATGCAAGCATACTGAAGCTTAAAACAAATATATATATAATTGATCCAATATTGAAAGACTTCGCCTGTCATACAATGAGATGATTTTTGGTGTTTGGTGAGACGAGCTAAAGATAGAAGCGGAATATTAGCAGAACTATAATTCACGGCTAAGAAACTAATTCCACAACTCGAGGCTCTAACTGGAATCTCGAGTTGGCGACGTCGACAAATCGAGGTCCGCAAAGAATTTCCATAAAATTGGCGCGAGTATAGTATGGTTGCAACATAAAGATTCCCTAGCTTTTAGCCATGGGAGTGACGTTTCACCGATGTAACCAGTGGAGCAGTCAAAACTAAACAAAACTGTCCATGGTGAAGTCATCAAAGCCCTGTGGCTTATCGAATGAAGCGTTACCGGACTGACCCAATTCCTTGATTCGATAAATCACGTAAAAATGATTTGCTAAAAAGCGGCGCAATTTGTGTGTTTGTTTGATTGGGGTTTTACGTCGTTTTGGGGTTTTCACTTATATGACGGCGTGCCAGCCCAATCGGCGGAAGAAACCACCGTAAACGACGCTGGCACCAAACAAGACAGGACAAAACATTAACATAACATTAACAAAAAAGGACACCACAACAAATCGACATCCTGTGCCTCTTAGCTCAGAGAGCACCAGGACACAGGAGACTGTGTTATATAATAATATTTACAATTTTTTCATATTTACCTTATTACACGTCCAATACGGTAAACCCTGACAAAATATTTACTAACTTTTATTATTGGGAACCCAAAACACTGAAAGACTTTTTTGGTTATAATCTGGTTTTATCTATTCCATTGATTCTATTTTCCATTCTATTTTCCCAGGAAAACAATGCAATTGCTACAGTAGACATTCGCACCTTTGCAACCGCATCCATCACGGAGATATATCCGTTGGGTTACGTGGATTGGTCTAAGTCACAGCTTGATACTAGCGACTTGGATGGCGGTAAGTTCTTTCATACATATTGCAACTATTTGTCTGTCAATTAAAAGAGAATATGATAAACTGCGACCAAGGAAGCCATGATGGAATAGATAATGTATTTCGTCTTTGTTATGCAGTCATCATGCAGTAAAACACATATAGAACTAATATAAGTGGTTCTGTGTTTCGGAAGGTTTCCAAAGGCCAGTGGTAGCCTACCACAGATCAGATTCAAATAATATAGAATAAAAAAAATCCGAACAAGGAAATCAAGTTGGTATAGAAATAATATCATTTCGGTTTCATAATGCCATCATCAGTTAATAATAAAACCAAAAAATATTATCTATATTAACGCAGGTTCGTTGTTCGGGGTTTCTGTTATTCTACATTACCTGAAAATGGTCCGTGGAACTACCGCCTTTTATTTGTAACCATTGTTTTGAGGAACGCGGTTGGTTGAAAGGACTAAGATCTTTACATTCATATGTTGTTTTTTGGTTGATTATAAATCAAAATGGGTCGTGTGGTTTACTTTGAAGAGGTTGTCGGTTGTATTGGTTAAATGAATCAGTCAACAAATCATCACCAATGATTAGAAACGAATCACTCACCAATCACTCGATTAATTAATAAATACTTTAATACCCAAATCAACGAATGGTCACCAAAATAGCATTTACCTGGAAAACATCCGGTGAGGCCAAAAAAATATTGAAACATTTCATCAAACAACCCTTCAATGAACAACTCTCAATCTAGTTTATCTTAACGATTAAATAAATGAATTAAACCACATTAAGAATCCTTTTTTGATGTTAAGGAATTAACCAGAGGAACTGGGACATTTGGGGAATGTACCAGCCGGACACGATCAAGTATTTTGAAGTAGACAATAAAGCTTACATCTTCACTCTGAATGAGGGGGACGCCAAGGATTACTCCACTTGGACTGAGGAAATGAGAGGACAGCAATTCATCGAAAGTAAGTCATTTTAGTTATAGAAGATAATAGCGGTAATTCTGATATGTAAGGTTTGAACTAATTTTAAAACCAGCTGACAGAGTGCTTAAGGAATCTAAACACGACTTTGTCCCTTTTTTCGCATTATGGAGATTTCGTTGAAAATGCTATTTCCATGCCGTCTATGAGTGTGATACACATGCTTGTAATAGAGATAAAGATTTAAAAAAACAAAACAGAAATAGCCTATAATTCAGTGATTGGAATAGTTATATGTGGCTCTTGTTTGGGTCATGCTTAGATGTAGGATTTACTTCCATTCTTAGCTTCAAAATAGATCAAAGATTTTGCCTAATTTTGAGTTTTTAGAACTGTAAGTCTTGTTAAAAATTACAGTTCCTTTGGAATGCAATGGAAATAACATGCTTTAGTAGAGTTCAAATGCACATCTATTTAACAAAAATATTGTAAAACAAATCAAAAAAATCAATAATCACTCTGTTTCAGACAGTTTAATCGATGACGATGCCGTTAGTCCAATTTTCAGAGATCAGTTAGCAATAGTTACCGCCCTTGGTAAGTCAACACCAGAAGTGACAGCTTTTGATCAGCAAGAATTTTTTCTTCATTTCGATTTCTGATAATAACGCTGAATGAAGCGAACAGAAAAGTGGATTTCATAATGGGTTTATTTCAATTATTTTATATTTATTTATTATTTGTTGGTATTGATCCATATCAATTTGTCAGTTTCACAGAGATATAGCGCTTAAAACTGTGCTAAATTAATCTTTAATTCCCTGGATATATTATTGGGCACTAATTTGTCCATAAACTGAAAGCAATGCCATAAAATTAACGTAACTTTAACCAAGACGCAATACCATAAAATAGTTGACAGGAATATAATTTCGCACATAAAAATAAGGAATCATGGATTTAAGGGGCGTTCCCGTTTTACATCAGTGTACCAGATGTTGTGTATGCACAGAGGAAAGCGAATGAATCACATCGCTCAGCAATTCACACTGGGCTTTGGAATGTATGGCAAGCTTAATTCAAATGGATGGATCACTAAATAACGAATCACATGTTGCGCAGCCATCTTGGTTTAATGTCTCGTTATCTACTGTAGTTCAAAATAAATATAGGTCTTATTCCTATCATTATATTCCACTCATCAATTGCAGGTCGACTGAAATTCAGCACAGCGTCCGGTAGATCTAACACATCAAACAAATTTACCAATTTCTACTCATTCGGCTCGCGTAGTTTT
The DNA here is from genome assembly GCA_032466195.1 of Katharina tunicata. NCBI lineage: Eukaryota > Metazoa > Mollusca > Polyplacophora > Chitonida > Mopaliidae > Katharina > Katharina tunicata. The sequence continues at coordinate 6,741 of JAVFBZ010000499.1, forward strand.
TCGTTCCGATCCGCCGACGATCTGAGCTTAGTTTATGACAGCGGTGACGCTTTGGAGACGTCGCTTAAGAATTACAGAGCCGATTTGTTCAACGCCGACGGCAATACCGGAGGCACAGCGGTTTCCGGGACGTTTGATACTCGCTCAGACGATAAGGTAGGCAAAGGTAGTCCCCAAAACTGTATAAGACAGATTTGTTTTGTGTTCACGTGGCGCAGCAGAGAATCTCACTTATATTTCGATTGTAAATTTTGTCGGTGTTTTTTTTTTCAAATTTGCTAAAAGAAGAAAAAGAGAAGGATAACAATGTTTATGTTTTAAAAATCAGCAGCAAATATTACATTTGTTATTTTATTTAACCAGGGTCCCGAGCCGGAATCAGGTGCTGTGGGTGAGATTGGATTGGACACAGTGTTTTTCATCGGCAACGAAAGGACCGGCACAATTGATATATACTCAGTGCGACACGACGTGAGCAACCCTGTATTCCACAGCACTAACTACGGTGGAAACTTGACGACCTCAGACACCTGGGAATACCAGTATGACGTCAGAAGGATCGGAGACATGGATCCTGAGGATCTCAAGTAAGGCTTTTGTATAATTTTACTTATCTACGAGTCACAGCAATATCCGTTGTAGATTTTACTGGGATATTTTTTTGTATAGAAAAACAGATTGGTGACTGGCCAAAGTTTCTACTGTCGTGGCATGTTCTTTTGGTATGCCTCTGTCGGACCATGTGCTTTCATTTTGCATTTGTATTTGTTTGTTACGGTTAAAGGAAGAGTTTGCTGCTTGATGACTGATAGCTTTCGGAGAATTCGTACCTATTAACAATAAGGTATTACCAGGTCTTTGCACATTACCATTTGGTGTATCCAAACTGTTTCAAATTTAAAGACGTATTGATACCGCAACAGCTTGTAAAGCTGTCTGTTTGTCGATTCCTTCCGCTCATACCTACATACATACCGTATACAACTTTGAAATCGTGTTTTTGACAGATAAGCTAATTTTGTGATGTATTTTCTCCACCTTTCTTCCCAGGTTTATCTCTGGTAGGGACAGCCCAATCATCGGCCAGGACTTGCTGGTTGTCACAGGGGCCGTCAGCGGAACTCTCACCGTCTACGCTGTGGTCGATGAGGACGAGCCAGGTAATGGGTGCCTCTATCGTATTGAGTATAAAATAGGGTACAACTTATAAAAATTCAAAGATAGATATGGTTGATTCCATTGGAACCCAAAGGTGAAATAACGAAGTCAGTTAAGAATTATTGCTGCGTAACTGGTCCCCTTCCGTGTCTAATCGCTAGGTGCATGGTTCCTCTACCGAGAGCCCCTACCGCCTCAATAATGGAGTTCAATTGTTTGCTGTTTTCCAAAAAGGAGAATTGTTTGTTGATAAGCTACCAAAGGGCATCTAAGTCTAACGCTATGTTATATGATGTGAATTTTGCCTTAAAACTGTCGTGTTTTCTGTCATTGTTTAGTTGCCAATGTCGAACAATATTTCTACATTTGCTGACAAACTGTAATAGTAGGCCTATATGTGACATTAATCACATGAGTACAAGTTACTCCCCCTTACCAAAGAAAACAAAGTCACATGACCACTGTTAAATCGTTTTCATTTCCAGGAACAGCCGATCCCCTGGAGGTCCTCGTCCGGCGTCTCTTTGATATGGCCGACTCCAGCAGTAATGAGTTTGTTAATGGACAGCAACACAGAAATTTCATTATGGGTGGAGATTTAAGTGGTATGTTGACACTTCTTAATCTATTCAGTTAAGGACAAACTTAAGGGCCGATTACAGCAAGGAATTGGTACACAGCCAATAGCTTTCCTTGGCATACCTTATCGTCTGAGCAAGTATTGAACTTCTTGGAAACCGCCATCTCCGGCCGGATTAAACAAAATTAAAATCTAAAAAATCAGCCTATGAAACATTTTGTATTTTGTTTTTCTTATACAAATAATCAACTAGTATTCAATCATATCGTAAAATCAGAACAAAAACAGGTTGTATCTGTAGTTATGTTTATTTTACCTTTATTCACGAACTGCTTCTTTGAATCATCACCAAAACTTTGTCTAGGGTAGAACATAGGCCTATATAGAAGCAGAAAGAAGGGAAGTTGTCGAGTTAGACGCAAAAATGAAAAAACTGGAGAAAAAATGTTTGTATTGTATTTTCCTTGTTTTTACAGGGGATGGTGTTGTATCAGAGAGTGAATTTGAATATGATTGGGAGGTCAACAAGATGGTCAATTTGAACGATGTGGGAAAAGTGCGAGTGTTCAGTGCTTTAGACATGGACAATAATGGTATAATTGAATCTGACGATTGTGATAACTTCTTAGATATTGTCTGCGATGAAGACGGTGAGTTTTGGAACACTTTCTATATTCATTATCTAAGCCGGTTGTTCAAAAGTGTATTAAGATCAAATCGTCACGTCACAATATAGCATCATTGTACGCTGTCCAATAAAGTTAATTGGCTTTAACTTTTCAACAACTTAGTTCTTTCGACAGAAATGATATATTCCTACAATATTTCTTTCACCAAAAGGGTGCATTTAGTCAACACGAGGGTACCAGCGAGCTCTTTAGCGCCGGCTCTAGCGCCTTATGCACTAGTTTCTGTTGTTGTTGCATTGTCTACGAACAATTCGCTTTGCGTCATATCCTGCAAAAAACTTATATTTTAGCCTTGTGTTAGAAGAAAAAAGAAACTGTGTACAAACGTTTTTAATACCGGTTGTACACTAAAGGACACTTTTAGCATCTAATATTAATTGTAATTTGCCATTTTTTTCCGTGTTTTTTTTAATTTATCAAACTAGGGTGCCGATTAATAAATTGTTCGCTTGAGTGGACTACCTATCATTTCTAGGCGTGAAAAACACCACTTTTAACTTTCCATGGCACGATGATGCCGTTTGGTCTGAGACTTTACTTCCAAACTTTTGTTGGACGAAAACCCCTAACTTAAACCTTAACCCATGTGGGCGAATAGCCCCCAAGCATATCTACGTCATCAGTTGTTTATCATAATGCATTGTGGGTGAAAATAGTTGTCAAGTGAGTAAACATGGCGTATTTCAGAATGATTTTACACAACAGGTCGCTGTGGGCATTGTGAGAAACTGGTAATAACCTGGACGTAAACAAAACAAAACTTAAACAAAGGTTTATGTAGTTGAGCCCGGATTACGTCCATGGTGCATTGCGGTAAACATCTGCTGACGTAGTAACTTATGGGTGGACCCTATTGTAAAGCTGTTGGTACAAATAGACAGCTGATCATATGGATGACGTACTTCATATACCAGACTTATCTCCCCTTCCATTCCGACCTCACACAAAAGCCTAATCAATTATACTGCGAATTTTTCAGGTAATGGTTTATTGACTATTGATGAATGGAGGCGAGAATGGCGACGAGTAAGTAATAAACAACAGAAATAACAAATCTACAACAAATCAACAAAATAATAATTACAAATATTACTAGTGAAATTTTTTCAAAAAACTTTCTTTGATAGTTGATATTCAAAATGGTTATTTACAAATTCTCACTTTTGAAAGTTTTAAATCAAATTTCCAAGCATAAGAAATAATATAAAGACCGTTAATCTAATTTTAACTTTAATTTAGCGTCCTCGTTTATGGAATGAAGTGTAAAAAAATTCTAAAAATGTTGATAAACCGGTATTTTGTTAAGTCCAAACTCTGACATTATTTCTAATTCGGTAAATAACAAAAAGTGAAATTTCTTGTTTCAGTTATTAGAAGATGGAGTAAATTGGCCGTGAGATATTTTGGGCGTTGATGTACAGTTGGGGGCCTGATGGGGTCTATCATCAAGATATTTGAAGCATGTGTGTTGATATTCGTGTATTATATTTATTATGTGTAATAAACCTGTTGGATTTGCTGATTTTACTCTTTTGTATTAGAGTTATTAAAACGTTTTAGTAGTTTAATAATGCAATAAAATAATGCAATTGTGCGTTATGATTTACTTGGTTCACTTGGTAATCATAATAATGTTTACTTTATATTATTATACAAAAAAACATAACTTAATTATACAGTAAAATGTATAGCCTATGACTCATATCACCCAGAGCAATATCTAACAAATAAAGTTTACATGTTTTCTTCTATTGCGTAAATAACTGTTTATGCCCCAGACAACCAATAAAGGTGAGTTTTAGTCACTATTTGCTTTTATTGGTACCAGTTGGACACACAGCTTAACGGTATTGGACGCTACTTTAGTCACCTTCCGCCCGAGGACAAAATGTTTCGACCAGACATTCTTGCTGTCATACTAAACACTGAGAAAACATTCTCTTGCCAACCGATCAACTGTGACTTACAGCTAATGTCACAGCAAGCCTGAAGAAGTCGTCAGTGTTCATGTCTTGTTTGAGTGGCATTTAGAAGCTGGGTACATTACAAAAACATGACGACTGAGATGGGTTTTATATCCTGAAGTCGAAAATCCATGTCAGTCGTCATGTTTTTGTGTTCATGTCACACCGCGCCGATTTCTTTCGACGACGTCATAACAATGCTTTGATGACGTCAGGCAACAAAGCAAATTCAATGCTGTTCTTTAATGACGTTCGACTATGATTAAACATGAGCGACTAGTCCCGATTGTCCCCACCAGGCCGACTGTAGCCAACTATTCGTCCAGTCGCGTCGGATCCAGTCGGCTTGGTGTGACATTAGCTTATTTTGGGTTGTGTTATAGGGCCTACTTGTTGTCTACTGTTGGAATAACGTCACATAAGTGAAAAACTCTCGAGCAAGGCGTTAAACGTCAATCGATCAATCAAAATGTTAGTCAGCACCGAATACTTGAAATTCGCATTCAAGGCATTGTGTCATAGTTGAAGCGCTGGCTGATAGAGCTAATTAGACCTAGCCTACATGGACAGCATCAGGGGACTTGGCGCTCAGAATCTAAGCGTACGATCTAGCCTGTAAAAATGATTATGTCGATGTAAGTTCACACGAAGCTGGCTTTACCGTATTCAATAAGTTGGTGATGCGGGTTAATCAGCCCACGCCTGTTAACACGTGTTACTCTACCGTCTTGATTTTGTCCCTGTAGATTTTCGATAACTTCTGGGTCTTGTAAGACTTGACCTAGGCATCTGAGCAACATTGTCAATCTTTGTAATAGACCTATCATGGCATGGGACAGCATTCAACCCACATGGTTGAGTTATGTGACCACTAAGGGACCAAACCTAAGACAGGTTATACTCCCGGTGCAGTTCAGATTCCGCCACCAAGTTTTTCCACAAAGTTTTGTGTCGGAACATTCCTTGTCTCTGTTGATTCTGCTGAATTATGCTTGTGTGAATTACATATACACTTAAAAAGGTAGACTTTTGTTAATACCGTACTAAAAAGGCTCATACTTTCTCGAGATTGAGAAGTATATCATCACTATTGAATGACAAGCCACACTTGTTGTTGTCGTAGTATTGTTCTTAAAAAAGTGCGCTGGCGAATGAATCGTCTGAAGTTTACTAGAGAAAAAAATGTTATAGGGCCAATTCAATTATAGGTCTGTAAAAGGCAGAAAAAATTGTCTAAAATCGCGAAGAAGTACCATCTAATAAGCTATAACAAACAGCGCAGAGAGAGAACTCTTTTTGCCTTGACGGTGTATGGTGGACAAGCGGGAAGAAACCGGCGATCTCCGCAGTCACCGGAAAACTCCCCTCAGGCCCCTTTATACCTTTGGCCGATAGGGCGTTCGAACGTACATATACAGGATACAGTGAAATTACCTTCTAAAGCAGGGAAGATATAGTTTGCACCTTATAGACTAACAAAAGTAAATTAAAGATATAATATATATGCACAAGCTTTCGTCTAC
>JAVFBZ010000530.1:0-12648 GCA_032466195.1 Katharina tunicata
TGCACGCCTATCTGTAATATCCTCGCTTGTGGTTTAACTGTTTTATCAAATATCAGATATTAGGTGTTAAATTATTTAGTACAATGTAATTATATTTGGTAATCCAAACACATAGGATAAAAAGGTTATATGGATTTATTTATAGTATATTCTGTGCTGATGTAAATAAACAAAGGCTGTGGTGTCAATATTTTGCAAAAAGACATCAATTTGCTAAGGTCCGTGTTTGCTAATGTATATTATACTATATTGCCCTGTCTGTTATTGCCGGATGTTGTTGGGACTCACAGTCCATTTGGTTCTGGCCTAAATACAGTTTGGCTGAAACAATAAATATTTCATGGTTAAAGCAAAGTGTCCATTTTGCAGGCTAAAAGCATAGGTGAAGTCCATTTACTGGAAATGTTACAAAGAAATGTGGCATGCATATCAGCTATTTACATTTTTGTGAAATAAGACAGTTGGATTACTATGTTCAGCTTCAAGTTTTGAAATAGAGCTTCTCCGTATCACGTGACTTTATCTTCAATTAACTAACTTTAATAGGCCTTCAAGCCTTTTTGACCTAATTTAGGAAATGTTCAGTAAGATACAGCTCTGTCTGCGATTCATACCACTTCTGTGATGAGAGGTACATTATATAATGAGCAATACATGATGTGATGAGCCTACACTTTGTGATGTGAGGTACACAGAGAGAGGTACATTTTAATCTGAGAGGTGCATTCTGTGATACGAGGTGCATTCTGTGATACGAGGAACATTCTATTATGGAGGTACACGGAGAGAGGTAAATTCTAGGATAAGGGATACATTCTGTGATTCGAGGTACATACATTTTGTGATGAGATGTACATAATATAATAAGAGGTACATTCTGTGATACAAGACCCACTCTTTGATAAGAGGTACATCATCGGTTGAGAGGTACATTCTGCGATGCGAGGTACATTCTGTGAAGAGAGGTGCATTCTTTGATGAGAGGTACATTCTCTTATCACAGATACACTATACAATCACAAGTACATTATTTAATCACTACATTCGCTAATCATAGGTACATTCTCTAATCACAAGTACAATCTCTAGCCACATTCTCTAATCATAGCTACATTATCTAATCACAGATACATTCTCTGATCACAGATACATTCTCTAATCACAGATACATAATCTAATCACAGGTACATTCTCTAGCCACAGATACCTCTAGCATTCGAGATACATTATATTATGGGAGGTACACAGAAAGAGATACATCCTAGGATGAGGGGTACATTCTGTGATTCGAGGTACATACATTTTGTGATGAGGGGTACATAGTATAATGAGAGGTACATTCTGTGATACGAGGCACATTCTTTGATTAAAGGTACATTCTCTGTTGAGAGGTACATTCTGTGATGCGAGGTTCATTCTGCGAAGAGAAGTACATTCTTTGATGAGAGGTGCAATCTCTTATCACAGATACACTATCTAATCGCAGGTACATTATATAATCACAGCTACATTCGCTAATAATAGGTACATTCTCTAGCCACAGATAAATTCTGTAATCCCAAACACATTCTCTAATCACAGCTACATAATCTAATCACAGATATATTCTCTAATCAAAGATACATTCTCTGGTCACTGCTACATTCTCTAATCACAGATACATTATCTAATCACATATACATTCTATAGCCATAGATTTATTCTCTAATCACAGGTACATTATCTAATCACCGGTACATTCTCTAACCACAGGTACATTATCTAGCCACAGCTACATTCTCTAATAATAATAATAATAAGCTTTATTTACAGGGGGTTTAAGTACAATGTACACTCGGTCAGCTCGAAGCTGATTTTTCATGAGGCCCTCTTCACACATACACACACATGCACACACACACACTTTCATTAATTACCATATTTCCTACAGTATCTACAGGTAGTGAGGTAGGTCTAAATATATAGTCACAGTTGTATTAGAACAAAATGAACACGGTATATATTACAGTGTTTTCAACAAAACTAAAAACCCACAATATATAAGAACATTTGCAGAAAAATAAAATTTAAACAAATAAAATGAACACAGTATAAGATTTTTACAAAAACATTAAAAAAATAAATAAATAAATAAATAAATAAAAATAAAAACCACTATGTATTATAACAGTTATAAGTACATACAAAACATCAAATTGAAGCAGAATTTCTTGAGACTAATTGTTTAAATCTGTCAAGTGAATTAGCATTTTTAACATATTCCCGGAGGCTGTTCCATATCATTGGAACAGAATATGACAAACTTCTCCTAAACGCTTCAGTTCTTGGGAAAGGGATGTATAGCTTGTTATTTGAAGCTGAGCGCAGATTTTCATAGATAGGAATATTTTCGTGGGACATGTCTTTCATCTATTGGGGATGAAGGCCGTGGAGGGATTTGTAAACAGTAATTGATTTTTGTTGTTTAAGTCTGTCTAAAATGGTCAGCCATTGTTATATTTGGAAAAGTTCACTAGAAGGAGTTTGCTTTGGTTGATCTAAATTAGTCTAGCAGCTGTTTTCTGAAGTTTGTTTATTCTGTTTAGCATTTGATTAGAACAATTCCCATAAAAAGTAAAACAATAGTTTATGTGAGGGGCGATTTATCCATTATAGAATAACACTCTTGAATTTTGAGGGAGCAACAGTTTATGCTTACGTAAAATTGAAAGAAGTTTTGAAATGGTTTTACAAATATAATCAACATGGCATTCCCAAGAAAGCTTTTTATCAATGTATAGCCCAACCAGTTTCAAACTTTCAACAGTTTTAATTATAGTATTCTCAACGGAAAGGTTTAGTGATTTTTCTTGCTTTAACCTCTGAGAAGAACCAAGTATCATGGATTTTGTCTTTGTTGGGTTAATTATCATTTTGTTACCATTGCACCATTTTGAACAGTCCAACAAACTGCTATTAAGCTTATCCGTAATGGAATCTACGTTTGTAGAAGAATAATGAATTGTGGTGTCATCTGCATAAGTTTCAACGTAACAGTCATCAATACATAAAACGAGGTCATCAATATATAATAAAAATAGTAGGGGTCCAAGAATGGACACATATACCTTGTCGAATCATGGATACATTCTCTAGCCACAGATATATACTCTTATCACAGGTACATTATCTAATCACATGTACATTATCTAATCACAGGTACATTCTCTGATCACAGCTACATTCTCTAATCACAGATACATTCTCTGATCAGTTGCATTCTCTAATCACAGATACATTCTCTGATCACAGCTACATTCTCTGATCACAGTTGCATTCTATAATCACAGATACATTATTTAATCACAGGTTCATTCTCTTGCCACAGATACATTCTCTGATCACAGTTAAATTCTCTGATCACAGCTGCATCCTCTAATCACAGATACATTCTCTAATCACAGGTTCATTCTCTAGCCACAGATACATTCTCTAATCACATCTACATTTTCTAATAATAGGTACATTCTCTAATCACAGATACATTATCTAATCACAGGTACATTCTCTAATCACAGATACATTTTTTAATCACAGGTACATTCTCTAGCCACATATACTTGTACATTCTGTGACCACAGCTACCTTCTCTAATCACATCTACATTTTCAAATCATAGGTACATTCTCTTATCACAGATACATTCTCTAATCACAAAAACATTATTTAATCACAGCTACATTCTCTAATCACAGATACATTCTCTAGCCACAGATACATTCTCTAACCACATATACATTCTCTAATCACAGCTACATTTTCTAATCACAGCTACATTATCTAATCACAGGTACATTCTCTAGCCACAGATATATTCTCTCTAATTACAGATACATTCTGTAACCACAGGTACATTCTCTAGACACATTCACATTATCTAATCACAGATACAATCTCTAATCAGAGATACACTCTCTAATCACATGTACATTCTCTAGCCACAGATATATTCTCTTATCACAGATACATTATCTAATCACATGTACATTATCTAATCACAGATACGTTATCTAATCACAGCTACATTATAATCACATGTACATTATCTGATCACAGGTACATTCTCTAATCAGAGATACATTATCTAGTTACAGGTACATTCTCTAGCCACAGATACATTCTCTGACCACAGCTACATTCTCTAATCACATCTACATTTTATAATCACAGATACATTCTCTAATCACATGTACATTCTCTAGCCACAGATACATTCTCTCTAATCACAGATACATTATCTAATCACAGGTGCATTTTCTAGTCAAAGATACATTCTGTAACCTCAGGTACATTCTCTAGCCACAGATACATTATCTAACCACAGATACATTCTCTAATCACAGATACTTTATGTAACCACAGATACTTTCTCTAATCACATATACATTCTCTAATCACAGATACATTCTCTAATCAAATGTACATTATCTAATACCAGATACAACTTCTGAGAGGGGGTCGGAGAATAATGTGCATGTTAACAGATAAACTCTATTTTTATTGATTATTCTAAATCTGGCCTGCATAAAACATTAAAATCGAACATAAAAATATACTTGAATAATTACAAAAAATTAAAAGGCTTTGGTGACAATAACATTGGAAATGTTAGCGATAGAACGGCCACAGAACGGAGTTCTCTTTTTTTTAACGTGCCAATTTGTAATGACATTTAATATCGTCTTATTCAAAACTTATTATCCATTTTCTCCAATTTTCTGTGTTGTTTTTGTCAAAATATTATATTGGAAGTAACCGTAAATGTCAAAAACCCGCTCTGCAGCAGTAATTTCAAAACAAATTTCGAGTTAGTGAGATATATTTTCGAATTTGGCCGCCATCTTGCCATATTCTAAACTGTACCAATGTGCGTGGTGTGGCTTAGAACAGTAAGTACCAAAACTTAAAATTACACATTTTTGCTCAGCACTGTTCTGTATTGTTATATATGGATTACGTAGTAGACCTAGGATATAGTATGAATATGATATGTGTCTATACTATATCCCAGAGTAGACTAATAACAGTACAGAACTCTGCATATAACGTCTGAGCTCTCCCACTGTGTCGAGAAGCCTACAAAATGCTTAGCGATCGACCCTTTGCTATGGACGGCTTTGATGTGCCAGTTCGCACTTTTACAATCGTAGCGTTAAATATGTGAACATAAATATTGCTTGAAATAATTACCGCCTGCAATAAAGCATTTTCTCATTTGTGACTTTTGTGAATTTATAGAATTGACATTACGGTTAAAAAAAATACACACTTTCGGTCGCAACTGTGTTTCATTTTTTTTAAAAGAGCAACATTGAAATATAAAACGGTAGTCAGAGAGACGTGTGTTCTTACCTGCTTTACATCGTCACCAACTACCACAAAGAAGAAGGAACAAACGCCAAACTGTAGAAGAGTGGAGAAAAACACAGCGGCAAATCTGAAAGACAGAAGTTGAAATGGTGTAAATATGTTAACTTTTTTATTACAGTATTTTGGAAAGGTAACTCGATCGGACACATTTACAGTGTAACACGTTCATTGAATAATATTAAACAGGGTAAAATGTGTAAAATTAAATATAAAGACTCAAATGTTTGATAGTTTGTTTGGGGTTTTACGCCGTACCTAAGGTTATTCCACTCATATGACGGCGTGCCAGCCTAATCGATGAAGGAACTCACCCAAAACGACGCTGGCAACAAGGAAGACGCCACGATACAATTACCGGACAAAAAACAGGACACAACAACTTGGCTTTCTGATTCCCCTTGGGTAAGAGAGCACCAGTGCAAAGGAATCAAATTGTTGAAATAACTTACCGAGCCGCACCTGCAAACTTCCTCACTCCAGCATGGCCATTTAAAAAGCTCTGTTCTACAATCTCCTGGTAATTCCATGTGGCTGTTTCCACAGACAATCTGGGCGATGAAAAGATATATTTTAGTAATGGAGAGGATGTCAATTTCTTTCTCCTGACTTTGAGAAAAGCGTTGATGTATCACAGACGGATAATGATTTAGATGGTCTATGTAATGAAAATACAGTCAACTGTTATCACATGCCGTCTCGCCGGGGACTGTCAGTAACAATCTGGCCAGGCCTTGTTTGGAGTTGTTGACAATAGACTAGCTTTTTACTGGTTACTTTTATGTACGTTGTTGGGTGTCAACATCTTTTATAATTTACTTTTGATGAAATATTTGATAGTTACCTCTGTTTAAGAAGTCTAGCACAGCCGAGTATGATATGCATACCACTGAGAACCAGCACTCCACTTACTATAAACAGACACATCCCAACCTGTGGATTATAATATGAGGCACTTAAATATGCTATTATCTTGGTCAAACTGTGGTAATAAAGAGTTCAAAGGGTTTTTACTATTTATTATTAATTAACTATCACAGATTGGCCGAGCTAACTTATTTCCCTTGTATATCAATGTTGGCCCTATTTCGATTTAGACCGTTTTGTCCGTACAATACAAGTTGATAAACAAAATTTCTATTAACCCATATTCAAAATTTTTCCATTTTGGCTCTATAAATATGGCAAATATGGAAAAACCTGATTAGTCACGTTATATTATGAATGGAAATGTGTTGAGAGCTCCGTAGATGACGATCTTTGATAACGATCGCCTATATATTGGTCAATTTGGGTAGTGTGGGGAATTAAAAGGTGATGTATTGGCATTGGTTAAATAGAAGATTAACATATTTCGTTTTTTGAGATAACATTCTCTGATACTGAACAGGAAATTAAGCAGTCTGACACCCTTGTGAGAATCGAACCCATGAGAGTCAGGCACCGAAAAGCCATAAGTAAATGCCGACCACCCAGACATCCGGCCTAGAAAGCCCACTTGCCTGAATCTGAGGGTCGTGGGTTCGATTCCGCAATGTCTCGGTCTGCAAAATTTTCTGATCTAGAATATCTTCAGTCTAAGAGAGTGTTTTCCCCAAAAAAGAATATATTGTTAACGTTCACTTTCTAAACGACACAAAACATATTTCAGTTATAGTGTAAGAAATAAGTCTACTGCCGTATTTTGTCCATATAGATAACAGTAAAAGCGCTCACCCAGAATCCAGCATTGTTAACAGCTTTGGCGGCTCCCAATAGCCCAGACCCAGCATGGCAGCGGACGATATGGATCAAGGCCTGAAATGACCTGTAAAACAAATGGTTTAATTTATAGCTCTGCTCTGTTCTGTTCTGCTCTTACGGGTTAGTTTTGTAAGAAAGAACAGTCTCCTTATATTGACCGGTCCAACCTGGGTTGGGCAACTGAAAGTAAATTATTACATAAAGAACATCTAAAATAAACAGTCAAACTGCAGCACTCCTCGGGCTAAAGAAGTTTTAAAGCCAGGGAGATTGAACAGTTGCACAGTTTTGGTTACAACATTAGGTTCTACATGTACAAGTTGATGTGTGAAGAGATTTTTTGGAAAGGTTTCATATTGATTAAGATGTATTATTTTTAAGTTGACATCTTGTTTCTGTATTAAACAGTACCATTTTACATAATATTCGCACTTGTGTTGTGTTTTAACATATAATACACGTAGGCCTACATGTGTAGAATAATTAATAAACTGTATTGCTCTGTGGAAATACAGAATAAGAAATGGTGTGAGTAAATAAAATTACATTTACATTTGAATGAAATATAATACTTCTTGGGTTTCATTTCAAAATCATAATGCAAGGTTTTTGCAGGCTTTCTGTTTTGAGGCGTGCTACCACACTTCCCCCACACCTCAAGCTCTATCCAGACGTAGCATTATAGCACACCTTAATGTTAAATAGTATGCGCTCACATTCATGAGAAATCTGTCAATCCCAATTGCGCTACACTGTCATGAACATTGCAACATAGTTTTGTAACTTTGTTGTCAACATCAGTGAGTTGTTGCTAAATGTTGCACAATTATCTCCTTAAATTAAAATCAATGTCAACAGTTTTAAAATGATTTAATTTGTTTACCAAAGCTGTGTACCTCGAACGAGGTATGGAGACTAGGCCCCCACCTAAAACGAGGCCGTATATATACCTACTTCGAGGTACTGTGCCCAACCTGAGTATATAGTTGAGGAATCTTACCCAGGGTTCGAAATTTGCGGTGGTCCGCTGGCCCAAGACCAGTAAAAATTGTTTGTTTGTTTGTTTGTGTGTTTGATTGGTGTTTAACGTCGTACTTAAAGGTATTTCATTTATATGACGACGGATTCTCCACTTCTTAACCTACTCTACTCCATACGACGGAAAACCGGGAGGAAACCTCGTAAAAACCGCCCCCGCTATTGCCGAAGTCACTTCGTGTGACTCCCTCATATACCTCAGGTTCACTGGGAGACTTGAACCTGTGTGGTACATCGAAGGAGGTTCTGCAGTCAGACGCGCTAACCACTGAGCCACGGTGCGGGCCCCAGTAAAAATTGTAAAGGACCTGTAATTTGAGTCTGACACTGGTGCGACGGACCAGTGATTTATTATATCTCCTGCAAAAATTGCCTGAGATCATGTTCAGTAACAATACCACCAAAAAATTACCTGGTGATGTGAATCAAAGATTTTCAATTTGTATATATAAATCGGATTTAAATTGAACAATAATGATAAAACTATGCCCCTGACTTCGTAATAATTTTTTTGGAAAGGTAGGCCGCTTCGTGTGTATGTAGGTCATTGGACGGTTCGAGGACCTTATAAGAAAATAATTCAAGGGAGATTACTCATAAATTTTGTATTAATTCTTTTTAAATTCGCTTTGTGGGGGTTTTCTTTTATGAATGATTTAATTTTGGATGACTAATGCAATATACTGAAATGCAACATAATGAATTTACAGTTTATGTGGTTAAAAAGCATGGTTCAAGGGAATATTTTGTGCGTGTCATCATACTGGTCTGTAGGCTACTACCCAACAGCCGATCCATTTAGTTGAATTGAACAAAAAAATTATTTAGCAAATTTTACAATTATAGGCAGCCTGTCTTTAGTCATTTTAATCAACACAGAAAAGAAACTTCTTGTATTGTATGACTATTCTCGGACCAGTCAAATATTTTGCGGACCAGTAAATTTTGTGAGTTAGTTTTCTAATATCGGTTGGGAAACTCGAGCGTTTCGACATGTGACATGTGCGCCAAGATAACTGGGTGATCTAAAATCAACAACTGCATTTCTGAACCAAAATCCTCGCGTCAATTACAATCATAGACTTACGAGGGAGCCGTGTCTACCAGCAAGTTTCATCAAATGTCCTGCGTTAGTTACAGAGATATAGCTTGGAAACGAAACTGACTAATGCACTTTTACGCAATTAGTATTGCTATACTGAAGAATTTAAACGTTAACCCTCCTCTGGGCTCCACCGACTCCCGAGATCGGACGGCGCGAACATGCGCAATTCCTATTATAACTTCAGCAGAAATATGATAACGTGGAAGTGGGGAGGCCGGGCGGATCATTACCGTCAGTGGAAGGTACGTTTAGTTTAGAAGCATGCTAATTATTTATAAATTTGTCAAGTTTCTTACACAATAAACTTACTTCTACTGACTAGGTACACAACGTAACCGTCAGACGAACAACCGGAACAGAAAACGAAAGTAAAATCAATGTATCAAACAAGATAGTACTAACATCAACATACCTCTCAGTGAAAAACAGGATACAATCCGCCTATCGGCTACTCGCTACGACTGGTAACGGCCTGCGCTGCTACCTGTACGTCGTCCCGCACCAGTGTCATGTCTCGGAGATAATAAGAGGCGAAGGTCGTAGTGGAACGCCAATAACACGCCTTGATAATATCCTTCACTGGTCGATTAGCCGAAACCGGCCACGATGCCCAGAGAACACGAATCTCATGCGCCGAAACTTTCGATAGTGCACCATCAGAGTTACTAGCCCGCTCGTAAGCCAAACGCACAGTTTTAGAAAGCAAACATGTCGCAAACAGGACCACCAATGGAGTCTCCCAAACCTCTGAAATACGGCAATACACTTTCGGGTGTAACACCCATTCTGTCTGGATAATCTGTTTCCGCCTGGATAGATAGCCTGCTAAAACATTGAGGTGACCCGGGATATGGCGAGTCTGACATAGTATGTTGTTTGACCAGCAAAGATCGAATAGATTCCACGTTAACTCCAGCAGTTGTGGAGATCTTGTCCCACCCTGCCTGTTTATGTAGGCCATCGCCGTAGTGTTGTCCGTGACTACTAACAGTTTGGAAGCATACAGTTCCGGTAGAAACGCTTTCACCGCTCTGATGACCGCCTCGAACTCCATGACATTGATATGACCTGACTGAAATTGGGGGGACCACTTCCCGCTCACTGACTTGTACTGTATGTGGCTCCCCACCCCTCCAAGATGTGTCGGTGAAGAGACTTATCGTTGGTTGAAACGGCGTGAGCGATACTTCTTGTAGCACATTCCCAGTAGCCACCCAGTCAGGAGACGTTTGAGATCCGGTGTCAACACCACTCGAAGGTTCAAATGACGAACATGGCAATGAGTATGTATGTGAACTTGTAAGGGTCTGATATGTAAACGCCCACATAAAGTCACGTCCTGAATCGACTTCAGGAGACCCAACAGAAACGCGAATTGAAGCGTTCGGCACTCCGGCAACTGAACCATACTGCACACCGCGTGTAGAATCTTCAACCACCGGTCCTACAGTAGGGGCGCCTGGAACTGGAGGGTATTGTATTCTACTCCTAGAAAAACTCGAGTCTACGGCGGTACTCTGTCCGACTTGACTTTGTGCGGGGAGTAGCTTAATCCTATTAGCAGGTTCCAAACAAACTCGGTGTCCACACTGACCTGACGAGGATCGGTGTTCCGTAACAGGGAAATGCCCAAACAAAAATGATATCTGATACCCCTGCTGTGGATGAACGCCGCTACTGGAGCAAAATCCCTGGTGAATACCCATGGTGACGTCGACAGGCCGAAGGGTAGAATCAGGAATTCGAACTTCCTGCGGCCCACTATAAAGCGTAGGAACTTGACAAATCGCTTGTGAATTGGGATGTGTAGGTAAGCATCTCTTAAATCCAATGGAGTAGTCCATTCGCCCTGTCTCATTGCCGAACGGATAGTGTTGAATGATTCCATCCGGAAGTGAGGTGGTTTGGACAAGAGAGAACACGCAAGTGTAATATCCTGCGTTTCTCCAGAGAATCTTTCTTGGAGACCAGGAACACTGGGGAGTAAAACCCGAGAGACTGCCGGAAATTCTCGTACAGCCCCTTTGTCTAACAAAGCCTGTACTGACGACATTAAGTGGTGAACATGATCGGCAGCAATTGGGATACGAGACCGTTCGGAACTCACTACTAGAGGGCGAACGACATCCAGATCTAATCTGTAACCGTGACGTAGAGTTTGGATTACCCAGGATTCCGCTCCGTTCCGACGCCAATTCTGCCAAGAGAAACCTAGTCTTCCTCCTACTGGGAGACCCGTTTCTAGTGTCACCGGAAAGGTAGGCAGAGACCGATCCGGCAGCCATGCAGGCAGGACAACCGCATGACGCAACCCTTCATTTACTAGTCTTAGTGGCCCTCACACCCCTTGAGGCCTCCCAGGAAGCTTTAGCTGCAGGACGACCTCTAGCGGCTGGCTCAAACGATGGATAAGATCGCACCGGCATAGCCCGCAGTTTCGGTGGAGGCGGCGGCGCCATTATCGAAGATGATTTCCTCTTACTGGATCTCTCCGAAGGCCTCCGAAGGCCTCCGAAGGCCTCCGAAGGTTGTCCTCCTGCTTTGCCCTGCTTATTTGCTCCGCTAACAAAGGCAACACTCCATTAAACAAAGCACCTAAAGCTGAGAACTTTCTCCTCAAAGCACGCTTGATACTATCAGAAATGCGTATCAGTCAGTAGTTCCTTCCTGCGCTGGATAACCAAAGACGCGGCAATATGAGCTGATGACACCATCATGTCTGAGTTAGCCCTGGCTTCTGACGGGATCAAATCAGAACATAGTGATAATAAGGCTGGATCCTTGACATCCTGTTCACCCAACTTGCTAAGTAAGTTTCTGATGGCAATTAAGAACCAATCCATACGAGACGATATGGCAACAGATTGTCTGGCAACGTCCTCTTAGACAATTTCCTGACGAACAGACATCGAACTAGTCTGTCTAGACGGAATTCTACCAGTCGGTAACAGGTCCAGAAACTCGGGATCCAGTGAAGCTGCTTTGCTGGACCAAGCCGATCCATGAACTTGATAGGAACTGAACCTCGGTTGACCTAACTTGAACGAAGATCCGGAGGACGAAGTACTAAACAACAGTGTGGTAAAGGCCTCTATAGATTCTCCAAACGACCGGAAGCTCCCTCAAACGCCAAATCCAGACTTTCCACAATTCTATTAACTGCATCCGACGGTGGAAGAGAGGAATGGTGACGCGCCGCCGGCGTCAAATCCGCCATTGTAGATAAACGCCACGATCTAATCTCAGGGGGCGGTGTCATGTTGGGAAATAAACGATGCAAATGAGAATATGGTATAAGCTAATTGTTGTTTTGTCAGATAAGGGCTTCCGTAGTTTGGAGCAAGCGATCGATATTC
>JAVFBZ010000541.1:0-12648 GCA_032466195.1 Katharina tunicata
TCAACACAAAATAAAGTCCTCAGCAAATTAAAGACCCTACTAAGTTGCTAATAAAACTGCTATAACATTTTTGTGGGATTTCTTATTTGCAATGAAAGGCACTTAAATTGAACTGTTGTATGTGTTCTGTAGAACATGAAATGATAGAGTTTTTGAAAAAAAACATAACAACATGCTTTAAAATTATCAGGAAAAACCATCGAAAATAAAAATTATACAGAATTTTAAAAAGTTAAAAATTCAATATAGAAATTTAAAGGGAAAAACAAATTTGCAAAAATATTAATAAATAGTTCATCTTTATACATCAAGAGGCATAGCTTGATTAAAACCATGGTCAAAAACCAGTTCGTGAAAAATACATAGACCTATATACACACAAATGTTGGTATAAAAGAACGCAAGGAACGTACAAACACATTTGGATATATTTGTCCAGACATAACAACCCTGTATACCCTTTAGAACTGTTGTTATAAAAACAAAAAACAATTGTAAATTATCAAGATAAAATTAATTAATATAGAATCTAATGGGGAAGAAAACACAAAATAAAGACCTCGTCAAATTACAGACCCTACTTAGTTGTTAATAAAACTGCTATAACAGTTTTGTGGGATTTCTTATTTCCGATGAAAGGCACTTAAATTGAACTACTGTAAGTAAAATGTATGGCGGACTGATCGTGCCGTAATTTATTATGCATTTCTCGCAGATAAAAATAACCGGAATAACGCAAAATTTAACCCTACAACAAATGTAGCATGAAAAGTCCAACATACGCTTTATTTACAGTAGTTCAGTTTAAGTGGCTTTAAGTGGAAAAGGGTAATCCTACAAAACATGTAATAGCAGTTATAGTAACAACTTGATATGGTCTATAATTTGATGATATATCACTATTGTTTTTCGTGATATGGTCTATAATTTGAGGATATGTCACTATTGTTTTTCGTGATATGGTCTATAATTTGAGGATATATCACTATTGTTTTTCGTGATATGGTCTATAATTTGAGGATATATCACTATTGTTTTTCGTTTTCTTCCCCTTTAACTACACAACATTACCAAGATTCCTTAAAAAAAAACATCTATATAAAACACGCTTTGAATTGATTTATCGATTTTGAATTAACAATTTAGCCTTGACGTTTGATTTGTCTTTGTTGTTATGTTTCAACTCCAACTCCATCAAAAAAAAAATAGTTCAAATCCGCTGCAAGTTGATTTGTAGACCATAATATACTATGGTGACAAGTTGTACCAGACTATAAACTAACAGACACGTTTCGTCGATAGCCAACTATTCAAGGGCTATGGTTCAAAATCTAATTCATCCAGTACGCATCGTGAACAATGTTTGACAAGAGCATGCAATGAGGGACGTTGTGTGATAAGACTTCACTGTAGGAAAAAATAAACTTATAACTTTTGGCAGCTCCTCACGTGATCGTGACATTTATGTGTGATAACCAAATCTGTCAAAAATGAATAGTTTAGGTGTTTTGGTCGTCTGAGTGCTCTGAGTGCTCTTCTGAAATGAGAACGTTGGAAGAGTATATATATAAATATGAAGACTAGATGTAAGCTAAACTATAACTGCTCTTCTGAAATGAGAACATTGGAAGAGAAGACTAGGTGTAAGCTAGACTATAACATACCAGAAAGGGCTTTCTTCGTCGGGGAACAACCTAAAAATGTCTATCGTTTGGCAGATGTTTTAAACTGTGATTCTGAAAATGTGGTTCACCTCATCACTTGTAAAAAGTGTCTGAAACAGTATGTTGGAGGAAACCAAAAAGCCTCTAAGGCTTAGAGCCAACAATCATTTGAGGTCAATCAGATTTCTACTGAATACCTTCCCAATAGGTGAACATTTCTCCCTCCCTGGCCATTCGGTCATAGATCATTTTGAAATCATGCCGATTGAAAAAAATTATGTTTTTCCTTCTGAAGAGGAAACCAAACGGAAACGCTTGGAGAGAGAGAGAAGCTCATTGGATTAAAACACTTCAAACTTTGTATCCATTGGGTTTCAACTTTTAACCCGTTAAAGGCTCGAGGGTAGACAATATTATTTGTGTATTACAATATGACCAGCCTAGCACCAGGTTTGCCAGTCTCCTAGTACAGGAATATCAAAACTTTGTACCTGATGATCAAGCCTCTGTCCCGGCCGTTAAGTTTAACAGAGCTGCGAACAACTGGACCCAGACGTCTTGCGAATATCGCAGTTTGTTTGGAACTTAGTCATCATCTTCGTCCATCATTGTTATGCACCTTTCTAGTCATCATCTTCGTCCATCATTGTTATGCACCTTTCCAATTGTTCACCATTCAACGAGCCTATCGTGATATCCAGGGGTACATCCAGGTCCAAACTCTTCTGCGGGCAGATTACCAACTACAATTATAGAGGAGAAACGTTTCATAAGGTATATATTTGGTTAAATCTTTTTTTCAGGTGCAGATTTCTCTGTTCGATAGTGTGTTAGTTTGGTTTGGGTTTTACGCAGTATTAAAGGTCATTTCACTCATATGACGGCGTGTCAGCTCAATCGGTGGAGGAACCACCCTGAATGACGCTGCGGTACGCTAACCAGACGAAAAACAGGACGCCGCAACAAATCGGCTGGCGGATGCCCCTTATATAGCTCAGAGAGCACAAGGGCACAGTGGACTCTCACCCAACAGCCCGCCCTCTGTTCGCAGATGACCAACTGAAGTAATAAATTAATTTTCGTTTTTAGTGTGGGATGTGAGACTGAAACATATGTCTCATATCTATATATGGCCGACAAGAATTCGACAGTGTATTGACTGAAATCTGAGGTTAATTGTAAGTGATGGTTTCAAAGTCTTTTCAACGGAATTAAAAACATTTTTAATTTTTATTGGTGCTACATTGCAATGTCTATTCAACGGATATATACAGCCTACAAAGCCTATGTTGCTTTCGTTAAGACGCTTTGATTGGGCCTTTACCTTATACTTCAGTCATATAATGCACAAAACTGTTTGCCCATCGATTAGGTGGAAAGGTAAATTTCGTAAGGACGACACTGGCTGTGGCGCATCACACACGAAGCGCAAGTAGGAGCCGAGCTTTCCGTGCCCCCCATACGACACTGGTAACACAGATGACCGTACAGTTCTTTTACAGGGCGAACCACTGGACACCACAACACATCGGCTTCCTGATGCCGCTTAGCACAGAGAGCACCAGGGCATAGGGAGTTCCCGACCACCACAAGATGTTGCCAGATTGCTAGAGTAGCACGCATTATTGTATTATATACGCTTACGTATATTCACAAGTTAAATATATAAGTTTACATGATTCATTATATGAGACATTGTGTAGATATAATAGATAAAGAGAAAAGTCACAGTTAACGAATGGTTACATTAATGACAAATAAAAAACAAATTCGGAGCAGGAAGTCGAAAGTTCATGTGACTGATCTACTGTCTATAAAAAAAGCACAACAAAGAATAAAAGAAACCAGTTGTTATATCCGGTATATCGGAAACAATATAACGAGTTTATTTTCCATATCAAGGTGACAAATATAGAAAAAGTTATAAATCGGCAGATATAAGTTATGGGACTGAACGTACCAAGCCAGAGCTGTTACAAACCAATCGTTTTACGAACCAATTTCTGACTAAATTTACGGAAGTGAAAATGTATTTTGTGGCTCTGGCATACACTAAAATCAAAAGAAGTTTTATCAACTAAAAAAAATGTGCAAAACAAGGGAAATTTTGAACGGGTGATCGTGTATATAACGCAGGGCTTTTTTAAGTTGATTATGCAAAGTCGTCATATTGAAAAACTAAAATGATCGAGCAAACATGCTTATATCTGCCCCAAGATAGGAAATTCATTATTCTGTTTCCAAGCTATCACGTTAAAGATTTATAAAAATATGGATTTATTCTTGTCCTGAAAAAAAAAATCGTTAATGACAGGTCTGTAGTTTTTCTCCTTAAATACATGGCCAGTCGGGCTTGATATCCCCAGCAAATAATTAGAGGTAGAAAAGGACAGAAGTGTTTATGTTATCAAGCGTGACAGATGGGCTTTTACAACAGGTTATTTCGAGTCGACTGTTTCTAATCTTGTAACTGTATATAAGGGTAGTGTACCGAATGTATTACGTCTTATAAGTACACTAGATTGTAGGCAGCACTGGCTTTAACGCCTTTCTATCCGTCAATATGTCACTGAAGGTACTGTGATGTGTCTGGACAATTGCGTTTGCTCATGGGGCACAAATAGTGAAAAGACAAATCCCGGGATTACCGCCCGGAGGAATTCCTGTAGCAGCCCTGGAAGATCCATTTGAACCGGCAGAGCTGAGTGACCGTGTCAGCCCACCCGCTCTATTTAATCCAAGGTTTCCCACCCAACAGAATGGATTTTTCCCGAACACTTTCAATCGAATGATGCCTCAGCCAAACTATGCTTCGAATAATGGCGGAATTTACAACAACAACAACAATCTTCAGGCTCCATTTTATAACGGAGTTTACAACAACAACAACAATCCCCCGGCTCAAGTCCCAGGTATGTTTAACGAGGCAATGAGTGAACGGGGAGAAATCCCAATGCAACAGCGTGCCCAATTCCTACAGAACTCCTTATCACGGCCTTCTCAAAATGTACCCCCCCACGGAGCTTCAGTTCCTCTACGATGTTTTCAATAATTGGAACAATAAACAGGGTCGAAATAACCGTAGACGAAGGCCTTACTCAAGGAATCTTTCCAAAACAGCTGGTCGTCAAAGAACATCAGCAGTTGGGAAACCGCCAGTTGTGCAAAACAGTCCTCAGTTTAACCCTCGAAATAGCCAATCACGTCCAGGTTCGGCTATTCAACCAAAACCCTTACAAGTTACTCCCGCTTTCACTGCGGTTCGGCCATATGGTTCAAACCAAGCCACCCAATTGGACATTGCTGGAATGTCGAATACTCGCTCGGAGCCTAGACAATTTTTACCAGGTCCTTCGTATAACGCCCCAGAAACAGTTTTACTGAATCTAGCGCAAACTATGCCTGCCTTGCGATATTCACTACTCGTGGCATTGAAGGCACCAGTTCTTGGAGCAGAAACATCTGCGAGAGCTGTCGGTGAACCAGTGCAACCAAATCCCCCAGTGGTATCGGACAACCCTCCTCCAACCTTGTCGAATCTTCTTAACTCTCTCAGAAACAAGCCATCTAATGAAATTATATCCCAAAATGTTTTGGCCAAGCTCTTGGCAGACTCAGTCAAAACTAATAATATACGACAAAGGCTTAGCCCTGTACTCGACCCACGTCCGTCAAGACGAAATAATGGTCGAGCACAAAGCAATGGGAACATGCCATCTCAAAATAATGGATTGGCAGCACAAATCCCATCTGATATATATTCGCAGACAAACACTGCTAACCCTCAATTTCAACCTGGCGTACAGAGGGTCTCTTCTTCTGGACCATATATCAACCTTCAAAGACAAATTGGCGTCGAGACAGTCCCTCCAAACGGACCGAACCGCAACCCTCAAACAAATGGGTTTACCCGCAATCCAGCGGGGACAAGGTCATACTCAGAAAGAATGTCTTATGGAACACAGCCACGACAAACTGGCCCACCAAATTTTAAGACCAATCCTGCTGTTGAAGTGTGTTTAACTTCAAAAAACCCTCCAAAGTTGTCAGATATCAGACTACATTTTGTAAAATTTATCTGCCATTGGTCGTCTTTTCTCTGCATGTCGTTTGTGTCTTTAGGCGGATGATTTACTGTTTGACCTTCATGTACGAATCAACACAAATGATGACGATCTACGTCAAGTAAAAGGTAAATGCTCAGTTGTCAACCTGTGTTATAAGCTAAATGTAGCTCAACTATGCTGAAGCTAAATCCTACTGATTGATTGGTCGGTGTTTAACGATGCTCAAGCGTATTTCACTTGAAGGCCGTGTATTCCCGTAGCAGCGACACTACCACAGCAAAATGGTGTGAAGTCAGAACAACATTTGTCTTTACGGATAACAACTGCTGGCTTATTTAAAGAAGTTGTCATCAATAAAGTCTTAAGTTATTTAGGGTTTCAACTTCTATATGCCTCTAAAAGTTAGTGTCTCGACTTCTATATGCCATCTAAAAGAAGAATGTGACGTCACTTCAAGTAAAGCATTAAATATGAGTTCTGTTGGAAAGATAATGTTCCATCTGTACTAAGAATGACAGCATGACAAATAATCTATAAACATTCTGCCCTCAGCCTGGGTGACAAAACAAACATGTCAAAAAGAATATATAAACGCCCATAGGACGAGTATGTACTATTATATTCGATATAATGAATTGTCCTTTCCTCGATTTCCCCGTGTGCCATCTGAACCGAAATAAGAGTGGGCGGTGGGCGGGAGCTTCCTATGCCTTGGGACATTTGGATGTAGTCATTAGGGAGGTTCCTGCTCAATGTGCTGGAACGCCGTCATTTAAGTGAAATAACCGTAAGTATAGTGTAAAACTCCAACGAAGTAATCGATGAACATTAAAGAGTCACTAACGCTAACAAATGTAAACTGTAAATTTAACTTTTCTATTGTGTTCGATATTATTAATTGTCATATCCTCGAATTCCTCGTGTGGTCAAATAGCTTAAAGAATAACGTCGTCGCCAGCTATATTTACCTCGCAGGAAAGATAATTAGATACATTCCATACTTAGTGGTGCAAAACTAGTGGCCCGCTCATTGGGTCGAATGATTGGTATTATGGCATTGTCATTAACTAAAAACTATGATGCCTAATTCAATGTTTTAAATTATAGAATGAACTTACATGGCAGTTTTGATGATGAAAATAATGCATTTGTTTTATTTGTTTTATTTGTTAAAAAGTAAAAAAATAATAATAAAATAAAATTGAAGAAAAAATATTGAAGTTAAAACTAATTATTAGAATTTGGTTTAACTCAAATTAAAATTATATATTTCATTCTAAATTCTAGAATAAAACTGTAAACCTAAGGTACAAAATAAAAAATATACCCAATTATAAAAAATAATTCAAACATTTATATTAAAAATTTATATTAAAAACTTTAATAATTTAATTAAATCTGAAACCTTTCAGAAGTGTTTTACATTACAACATGTTCAAGTTGAATTCCAATTTTAAATCAACAACATCGAAATATCAATGCATTTAATAGTGCACTTTTGAGCCCACCAGAAACAGTGATGCCAGCAATATGCTGGTTACAAAATTTAAATCCAAGTGAATTGCAATCGAGCATTGTAGTCTCCTCGAACAAAACGTGAACAAAATATTATACAGACAGTGCGATTCGTTTGTTAGTCATTTATCATATTTTATAATATACAGTTAATGTAACCGTGCTTATGCCTGTAATAACACAGATAGAGACCGAGAATGCACTATAACACTTACGTACATGCTGTATGTTTACATTCCCAGAAGCGCATAGTTATCTCCCTTTGTTACAAATGACAAATCCCGTACACGATCAGTTTCTTTCACAATTTCCCACAATTTGTTGTTAAAATTGATTGCATTAAATGAGGAATATGAAGCAGAAATGTACGGATTTTCTAATCAGTGATCTTTTCGTAGACAACTTACTACACTCTTACTCTAACTTAATTCTAGAGCGATTGGCTGTGGCGAGGTTTCGGTTGTTATCCGAAATTAGTTGAACATATACGAGAAGATATACTTAAAAGACATGTATATGAATCCAACTCTGTTTGTAATCTATATAGGCACCTCGGGACGATGTCGTTAATGAAAAACGAAAAAAAAAAACGAAGTCCAAGTCCAAGGGTTGATTGCAATCTTCTGAATCATTGCCTATCAACCTAACACATAATTTCGCCGTCGATAAATTTGTTCGACGACTTTTAAGCACTTTGTAATGCAACATAAATGGATATTGTATACGAGAATTTGAGTCTTTTTACTGAATCGAACGCTTTTCTAGAACCTCTATATGGTTCCAAAACAACGAAATATGATACAAATATACAAAAAAGTGTGATTTCCACGTCCTTTAAAACCAAACTGCTGTTCAGTAAATCTAGTGTGTGTTTAACGCTGTGGCCGTTTTTAGATCTCTAGCTGCATAGTACAACTGTAAACAGCGTTACTATCACATCATATAGATGTGAAATACTTTGCTCTGTTGGCGGAGTAATATTCTTCCAGTGTCCATAATATAAAATTTGCAGCAAATTCAGAATTGCACCTGGAAGTTGAAGATGCGGTACCACGGTGTTACGGAGAAGGTCCATGCATTCCCGACTGTGCTAAGGTACATTTCGGTCAAAATAAAGCTAAAACGTTTGTTAGATTCATTAATGTTTTACGCCATACTTAGGGTTATTTCACTCATATGACTGCGTACAATGGATGAAGGAAACCACAACAGACAAAGACGTCACAGGACAAGGACAGGACTCAACACAACAAATGCCACAACAAATCGCCTTAGTTCGGAGAGCACCAGGCAATAGTAAGCTCCCGCCTGACGACCAGCAAACAGAAACCGAGTCATAAGGTTAGTGGGATTGGGACATGTGACAGGAATTAAGAACCATTTAACTGTGTAAAAACTACCTGTTATTACATTCTAATTATGTCGCGTTGGTCGCTCCTTATTTATAGAAATAGTATCCAGTAAAGTGTGTACTTTTACAAGTATGATTAAAAAAACTGTTAGTTTCGAGTATGCCAACATTTTACCAAGTTACAGTTTTAGCCAAATATTATTTATTTATTGAGATCCTCCGTTAGGTCACTAGTATGCAATTAAAAGTTTTTATTTTTTGTTTCCGGCTGTGGATTTGCTATTCATATACTCATTAAAAATGTAATATATATAGGCCTACATGAATGCACGTGTTATAATATGACACATTCAAGTCGACACTTACTGATGAGCATGTATTTTTTCATAATTTGAAAAAATATTCACGGCGTATTGTATGATGTCCAGTTAATCACTGTCGGTGAGTCATGCACCAACACCGTGCTATTAACACCATTTTGACTTATGCTCTGGTAGTCAAACCGCAAAGCATGGGTTTGGCGACAACTACACCAATCATTTCTGTTTGAACCAGCGGAGTTGAGGGATCGACCCGCCATAGGGCCAGTGACGACGAACAACATCAACACGGCATACCAGGTGTTATTGAGTTTATTAAGCAATACAACCAGCCATAGCTTATGCCAGGTTTAGCACCATTTCAAAATAGGTTAATGTTCCAAACAGGGCAGTTATAATCCTCTCCGTCGAGGACACCTCAGACATCAAATCCGCCAATGGAGGGTCAAAACAACCTCAATATCAAGGAGACCAGAGTTATTCAGCGCCTTACGAAACACCCAGACTGATTTGAGAAAATCTTCAATGGTATTTCCGCAAATGGGGCTGATCCTTACAGGGATAGATGAAATTTCTTGCTTCCACAAATACTTAGCTCTTTACCAAATCAAGATGACTTCGGATTGCCATCAGTTGGCAGGACTCAGATTGAAACCCACCGCCAGAAAGACGAATCTTCAGTCAGGGAGCCTTGGGCAATTCAACTGAGATTTTAGGCAATGTAAGGACAGATTAGGTGGCTCTTGATTCTATCGTATTGCCAAATAGTCCTATTAAATTCCAAACCCTTTCTCAGTCGTATCTTGGTGATCCACGACCACTCCGAACAACCGATCCGTAGACATGAACTCTGTACTGACCTTGGCGGCTACAACCACTCCACCACTTATGTCATATACACTAACCCGACCTATCGCGTTTATAGGCAACAACTTCTCTCCTGTTAACACCCGCTTTAAATGTTCGAAATAGAGACGGTCATTTTACTACAATGATTTCTCCCGTTACACGAAAATCACCCGTGTAAACAGTTTTAAGGTATTATGTAAATAGTACAACATGAACACTGATTTGTGATGATAAGATATGTACACTCGTATTTATGTTCAAACAAAAGTCCAGCTCTAGTGAACCATTTTAGATTATGTTTAGGCTTAATATAATTAAATAAATACAAACATTTATGTAGATTGGTATCATTAGTCCAATGAGTAGATCTTGTACACGTAACATAGACTAAGGTCTTGTTAGAGAAAAGTCTCCAGGATTTGCGGCGTACTTTGGGTTATTTCACTCAAAATATATTCTCATTTCATCAGCAATATATTCATTGCTGCTGTTTTGGGGAAAGTAGAAGGAGTAGCCTTGCTAACACTCCTGCTTGCTCTCCATACTCGTTTCTAAACTACGGTAATATATTTTGAGGCAACTTCAGGGGCTCCTCGAAACTCTACAGTTCATTGGGACAAGGTAAACCAGTCGTTGCACTAAGCATGGGGCTACCACGTGGCGTTTGTAAAAGACACAGGGCGCATAGGGCTCATTGCAGCTTCTTTCCATAGCCAAAAATCTCTAAAATAAGCTCTCCGTTTTAGTTTGTATTATGATCCTTGTCACAGCTCAGTCACTTCATAGACTGTACATGAGATCGGTTCAATAGCTTTGTATAGCTAATATTTTTACATTTTGTATATAACTATATTTAACTAAAGCTTGACACTGAAACTGATACAATAGAGCAGTAACATTGTCATACAGGACACCAAGAAACACGACCAAGTAAGGGAATCCTGTTTAGACCCTGCTGTTATAAGCAGGTGTAAGAATATGCGCTGTATGCACAATACACGCTTAACCTAACATGGGCTCACCGAGCGAATTTTACATGGCTTTAGATGCAAAAATTGTAGTTTAGGAGTAAGTTATATTCTAAATTGAGCTTTTAAAACGTTCCGGCCGAAATGGCAATGATCGTATCACGTCCGAGATGATGTGCGCAGTACAGTCGAGGACTTCAGAATGTCCGCAAAGTGGTGCACCGAAAAAGAACGATAACTGTACTTTTTACTTTGTCTTAAACACCACAGAGCTACTTTGTTCTCACACCACGGTTATACCAAAAAACAGAAAATAAATACTAGGCTTACCTTCACGGAATGTTTGAGTCTCATTATTTTACACTTCTTCATGATGGGCATGGCTGTTATGGGAATTCTAAGCCGAACATTGCGGAAATGGTGAGACATTTCTGGTTCTAATGGGCCATGTTCTACAGATTCCAGAATGTCTCGTTCTCTCTCCTTGGCTCCGTCCAACGCTTTGTACAGAATTTCCTACAAAAAACCTCTAAATACGTATTTTTTCTAGGCAACAACAAGTTATTGTTTTTGCGTATGACTCTGATAACGCTGTGTCTGATCACCAGGCGTAATGAAACAAAGATAACATATAGAGCTACGAAAGATGACGAATTATGCATGAGCTGATTGTAGATCATAGTATGGTATGGACAGTTGGGTATGTAACATTAAAGGTTTAAGATTACTTGAATCTCGATGCTCCAAACATACGTGAGAAAACCAAGGGTTAAATCAGATGAACCTCAATCTAAATAACAACTCCCAAAGATTTATTTATTTGTTTGGATGGCTGAAGGGAACCATCCTCAGCGACATTGTCAACATACAAAAATTCCACAGGACAAGGACAGGACTAAGTGTTTTAACACAAACTTGAACGGTGCATATTATCTTTTGCCATACCATGTGGGTTGTTTCCTCACATTCAATTTAAGGAGCGTTGTTTGTGCAACCTGACTAACGCACCATATAAAACCCCAAATTAAACGGAACAAATTGAGAGATTTATTCACTTTAAAATGATAAGCAGTGAAGTCTGGCCACAAAACAACCATTATGGGACGCATACATGTCTCCATTGGTAAATTCCACAGAGTTCGAACAGTGTGTTGTCAGACACGACCTGACACCGGAAGTGACTAAGGCAAAATGAAGCTGTGTTTGGCAGCTAGGTGACAGCGTCAGTACGAGTGTGTCTAAAAAGCTGACTTGAGAACAGGAACTTCTGGAAGGGACTTTTGGCAACCAAACGAGTACTTGGGCACTATAAATGTTTTAAATTATCTTTGACATGTACATATTGTAAGTATATCATTAGCTCAACTTCTTCCGTTTTGGGGGATTTTAAGATGCGTTAGTCTTGGTGCTCTATCAATTGATTTCGAGATAAGGACTAGGACAGGACTCGGAACAAGACTCCACAAACAAATCGGCTTCCTGTTGCCCTTTAGCCCAGAGAGCACCAGGGCACAGGAGGCTTCCACCCCATGCAGCCACAGACACGATTTATTTGTTTCCGTGCTTTTTGGTAGCATTTTACTCAAGTGTTCGATGGCGCACTAACCAAATGGTCTAGGGAAACAGCACACTCACGACATTGACCACAAACAAACTACCGAAATAGATAAAACAATCTCAATTGCTATTGCTCCCTTGAATCGGCCCCTCGTATCGCTAGGTACATACCTCTACAAGACGTATAGTCATGGAGCTACAATGACGGTTAGATAGATTAGTAACCTCGGCGCTAGCAGTAATCCAATCTCCGGGCAGATAACCTGATTTGTCGATATGACAAAACCCTGATATTGGTCCCGATCGACAACACAGACAACATACATACTTATGCTTGGTCAATTCCTGCGCGGCCTG
>JAVFBZ010000563.1:0-10586 GCA_032466195.1 Katharina tunicata
GGTAGACATTATTCCTTTTGTACTACAATATGACCAGCCTGGCACCAGGTTTGCAAGTCTCCTAATACAGGAATATCCTAACCTTGTACCTAAAATGGCCTAGCCTTTACCACAGAGACCTATCATAGCGTACGAGAAGAACAAATCTCTCAAGAACCTCTTGGTTAAGACGAAACTTCCTTCTGTATCAGATAACCCTTAACTGACCTTATCTTCATTTGGTAGACTTATGGGGTTACTCCTAACTCTTAACGATACCTTTTTCAGGTTGTGCTTATTTTAACCCATACCTAATATCTATGTATGTTAAATATTCGCCACATATTTATCTTCACAATTTACATGTTACATGGATTGCCTTTCCTCGAGATGCGCCTTTGCGTTATCCAGAACAACTCGAGATTCAGGTCTATCTAAAAACTTGTCTCTGAGAATTGTTCTAGAACATGAGATAATTTATTGACTTTAATTAGTCGATATCCCTGTGCCAGTGTGATTACTCTTGACAAAATATTTATAATTTTTATTTATATATAATTTTTTTTTGTTACAGTAGTAGCCTATTCGTGGTATGAAAAGTTGGTAATTCACGTATTTTTATTTGTAAATACCAGAACATTTTTTAATACTCTTATCAAACTTGAGTAAATGGTCAGTAAATGGTGACATATTCTCAATGATTTTAAGTACGACAGAGCTTCTTCAAGCAACTGAATAAAATAAGACTTAAATAAAGATATAATGCGTATTATTACATAAATAAAGATTTAAAGTGTATTATTACATAACACGTCAATTTGTTATTACACAACACGTTTTAAAAAAATTAATTACGTTAAACGGCAATTTTGTGTTACATAACACGGCGACTGTTTTATTACATCACACTGCAATTTGTATTTCATAACACGGTGTTATTAAATAACACGGCAATTTGTATTACATTACACGGTAGCTATTACATTACCCGTTGATTGTTACATAACACGGTGTAACAGGGTCTATTGAAGTCAAACATATTGGAAATCAATCACCCGTGACGTTTGGGGGAAGTAAAATTCAGGTTCCATACGTATACTTTCATTAGTGGGTTCAAAAGCTAAAGCTAATGTGTCAGTTATTTCTAAATGTTTGTAGGATTCTTTTCCAGAGTTAGGGAAATTAGAATTGAGTTGTATAAATTTACCAAATATAGTTACAGCAGATGGAGAATCATTGAACATCTTCGGTAAAGTAACCATACCTCTAGAAATAGGCAAAAAGTTAGTTTTGCAAGAGGTTTTCTAGGTAAAAAAAATTGGCACAAGAATTGATCTTGGGCACAGATTTTATGGTTTAATATAAAGGAGTTTTAGATTTTAATGAGATGATATTTCATATTGAAGACCCTCGACCTGTACAGTTACAGAAATAGGTTGATTTGAGTGATAATTGTACTGTTTTTGCTTTTCAGGACATTGATATACCAAGTAAATCTGAAATTGTTTTTATGGCTAAAATTCGGGGTATTTTGAACAATGACACCACAGGTGTATTCGAACCAACTGAGTTGCTATCCTGTAAATATGGTATTATGGGTACCAAATCGATTGTTCATGTAGAATCTAACTGTATTCTGGTAAGATATATGAATCCATCTGATGAAAATGTGTCAATTAGACGTAATACTAAATGACTATTAAAAATGCTTTTCCATTACCATTGATCATTGGCAGCTTAGAATCGTTAGGTAGTGCGATGCAAATGCCTTTTCTACGTTAGATCTAAGAAGTGGGCATTTCCAAATTCCATTAGATCCAGATACAGTAGAAAATGCAGCATTGATCACTTATCAAAGGTTTGTACCAATTCAAACGTTTACCAATGGCGCTTTCTAATAGCGTGAGCGTATTCCAACGAGCATAACATAATGTCTTACGTGGGCTGATTGATAATTTATAAGGTATGTCTTATATATATGGGTGATATGGTAGTTTTCTCCAAAGATTTTGATCAGCATTTATCTGACCTGACCTTGATATTTGATGGGTTAAGGGACGCCAAACTTAACTCAAACCGAGTAAATGTCACTTGCTCAGAAGGAAGTAACATTTCTGGGACACATTGTTTCAAATCACGGAGTGAAAGCTGATCCAATGAAATGTTCTAGTATTCGTACCTTTTTAGTACCTAAAACAGAATGTCAGAATGGTTTTGAAACATTAAAAGATGCATTCGTTAAGCCTCCGATATTAGCTTTTCCTGATTCCAGCAAGCCTTTTATTCTTTCTACCGATGCCTCAGGGACAGGAATCGGCTTTATACTATCACAACGAGATGACAAGGGTCAGAAAGTTATTGCTTATGGAAGCAGATCTCTTTTAGATAGAGAGAAAAATTATTCTACAACCGAACTAAAAACATTATCTGCATTTGAAGGCATAAAGTATTACCGACCATATCTTCACGGCAGGAAATTTCAACTTGTAACTGGTCACAGTGCATTAAAATTGTTAATGGCATTAAAAATGCCAACTAGTCGTCTGGCAAGGGAGTCTATTTTGTTACAGCAATACGATTTCGATATCATCCATAAGCCTGGTAGAAAACATAGTAATGTTTATTACTTATCAAGAATTAGGAATGATGGAGTTAAGTCTATCAATGTAATTCAATCAGTACAACAGTACACTGTTCCAACTAAAGAGGAGTTATACGAATGTCAACGTAAGGATCCACGTGCTTTAGAAATTAGTGAGTACTTAGAAAGTGGTAAGTTGCCTCAGATGATAAAGCAGCCCGTATAATTTTACTGTAAGAGGATGCTTATTGTTTAGATGATGATAATATTTAACAGAGAATTGTCCATCTACCTCCACATCTTAAAGGTGACAGTAACTTAAGGTTAGTAATTCCAAATCAATTGCAGGAGAAAATTTTGCTTTATATCACGATTCAGTTTCAGCAGGAAATTTTGGTTTAGCGAAGATTAATGGAAAGTTAGTACAACGTTATTTCTGGAATGGCAATATACTTAGACACAAAACATTGGATTTCTTCATGTGAAGTGTGTAACAGAACCAAAAATCCAACCTATAACAGAATAGCGCCGTTGAATCCACTCCCGGCTGCTAACAGTCCTATTGACCCATCAATTGCGTAGGGTCCCTTCCTGAAACAAAGAGTGGGAATATCTATATTGTGGTAATTACTGACTATTTGACCCGTTGGCCAGAAAGTTGTGCAGTAAAATCTATTAAAGCTCATGTTATAGCTAGATTGCTGATTGACGAAACAGATTGTCAACGTGGAGCACCCAAATAATTTCTTATCTGAGTTAATTGTACAGGTTTATAAGCTTTTTGATACAGAACAGCTTAGAACTAGTTCTTATCGTCCTCAGACTGACGGTTTAACTGAACGATTTAATGGTACTTTAGTAGACGGTTTGAAGAGGTTTACAAATATATCACAGGATAACCGGGGTGACCACATTCCCGACATTTGGTTTGTATATAGAACTTCCATAGCCACAAATATCACTAAGTATACTCCGGGCGAGAATTAAGATTGCCTACAGATGAAACCTTAAACAATGAACCAGGACCAACATTGACTTCCGATGAACATCTGGATGAAATCAAAACTAACTAACAGATATTTTAAACTTTGGCAAAGGAAAATATAAAGCTTTCTCAAGAGAAAATGAAGAAAACTTACAACAAAAATTCCAAAGAACCAACCTATAAAATCGGTGATTTAGTGTACCTTTACAATCCAAGAGTTAAACGAGGTAAGAGAAAGGAATTTACCCATTCTTGGGATGGTCCTTACTTAATACTGTCTACTATTGAACCATTTACTTATAACTTGAGACGTTTAACAGGTTGAATGTTGCTGCACCTGTACACGATAACAGACTCAAGAGTTGTATTCACGCTGCTGAAAGGAAAACAAGCGGTAAACAAAAAGATGATAAACAATCAGATCGAATTAAAGGAAGATAACTCATCTAAAGTCAATGTCTGGATTGTAGAAAAAGTTTTAGACAAGAAATGTCAGAACTGGAAAACATTTTACAAGATAAAGCGGTTAGGATTCTCATCTAAAAACAATTCATAGGAACCAGAGGAAAATATATTAGATCCCGAACTGATTAAACAATATAATGATTCTATCTAATATTTTATTCTTTTATATTTGCAGAAAATGGTGTGATGATGGTGAAATTATGGCAAAATTAACATTGATTTTATTTCAGATTGATGAGCAGGACATCAATAACTAGTATTTAGTGTTGTAAATGTTGAAGCTTCTAGATACACATAAAAAGTACTTTATTCGAGAGAACAGTAATGATAATAACTAAATTGGCTTACTGAGTACTCGTAATGACAAACGGTTTGATTTTAATGGCACACAATTTGTGGTATATAGTTTAGCATGTAAATTCGTTACTAACAAGGGTTAATCTAATCGGGAGATTGGGATTATTGTACATAATGAGTTTTAGTAACATGAGATTAAAGTTAGAGATATTTATCTTTTCAATTTAATTCAAATTCAATTTATTCACCAAAACACAAAAGACACAAAGAAACTTGTCAAACAATATCATGAGGCGGTAGTGAAGTCAGTAACTGACTTGTCCTATCCCAAACATATTTAAACTACAGAGTGAAAACAATAAAATATGAAAACAAATACATATAAACATGGACAAGAATAATTTACAATATGTACAAAGTTATTCCAGAATAAGCAGCAATATACCAGTAAAATAACAGACGTGGGGATCATCATTTAGTAAAAACTCTTTAATTTTAGCTTTGAAAAGGGAATAATTATTAACTGATTATATTTTCAACCGGGGGTTTGTTCCATTCCCTTGGACATTTTACTTGCAGTGAATAGAAGGGAAAATTGGTTTGCCTAGATTTAGATATTGGTTTCTTGTTAGGTGTTATGCACCTGCGATTGCTTGAGAAATAGTTTTCAAGCCGAACACGGTAATTTTGATGGGTCAAAGAAAACTGTGTGGGCAATAATCAGAGAGTAGTATTGGTTAAGCTTTGTTAAAGTCAAAATTGTAAGGTCATCAAAAGTAGGGGTAGTATGCTCTAATCTGCTAGATAGAGACACAATACGAATTGCACGTTTTTGTAGGAGTATCAACGATTTTAGGTGGCTATTGTAGGAGTTGCCCCAGTGAGCATAATCCTAAGAATAGTAAGGGAAAATTAAGGGGTAGTATAAGACCAGTAAATATTTCTTGTTCACTGCGTTTTCGATACGATTGATGATTCCCAGGTTTCTGGATATGTTATTACATATGTATGTTATATGATGAGCCCGTGATAGTTTATCATTAAACACAACATTGAGAAACTTATATTCCTTGACTGGGCCTATCTAAGTTCTATTGAATATTAAATGTAGATGACATCATTGTATGAGTAGAGGCTTTGACGACCATGAATTTAGTTTAGCAAGATTTAAGGAAAGCCTATTAGCGAAGAGCCATTGATGGACATCGTGCAGTTCGTGTGTCATAACGTCATTAGTGTCGGATTGGATATCACACTGGTGTTATCAGCGAATAAGATACATTTAACAAGTTCAGATGATGGTATAATGCCATTAATATACACCAAGAATAATAAAGGCCCAAGAAATCTTAAAGATAAAATTTTACCTACAGAGTATGAGTCTAAATAATTAGTGGACTAAGATGATTTAGATATTATTGGCATAAGAAATTAGTTAAAAAGTTTAACAAATGTTCAATTTGAAGTTGAGAAAATAATTTACACGGCTATCAAATGGCAAAATAATGTATGTCTTGTAACGGGGACTTACATTAGCTATTAAGGGTGAGTTGTTCTTCTGTTGTTAATGTTGATATTGTCAAAGTGGGATTACGAGCACCAAATATGAAATATATTAACAAACGCTGGTTCCGTATCGATTTTCAATTAAACAATGGGCACACGCGTTTTAGTGGTGTGTTATTTTAAAACTATTTTTCAGGAAGACCCAAATGTGGCTGGTTACTGATGACTTTGGAAATTCTTTCAACAACCATGCAGAATAAAACTATAGTGAACTGTAATCCCAAACTTCAGCTATGTGAACCGAGAAGGAGAAATTTTCAGCTTGTGGTGGAGTGTTATTTATGTGCGGTGGACTTGAAATGTATTATTATTTGGAAACGTGCGCCTGGAAACTGGAATTGAACAACTGAATTATATAAGATCTACAAATTTAATAGAAGAAAAGGAGTAACAGTTAATTATTGGGGGGAAATTTTTGGACTGTACATACATAAATTGAAATACGAATATTTTTGTGATGGCCACTTTAGGACATTGAAGGTGAACGAGGATGTTACATTGTGGATTAATATGAACTGTTATTAATTTGTGTAAATATTTCTTATGTATGTTTTTACATTGCTGCTTTTACTAATAAGTATTGTAATTGATGTAAATTGAACTTGATTTTCGCCTTGATTTATTAGAGTAGGGAGGTTTCGGAAAATTTGTAATGAAAACTATCCTTGTTGTCTCGCAATGCTGCTAAGAAACTTGCATATTGTCAGTGCATTTGTACAAGGTTTTTATTGCAGGAAATCTGACAATTTATAAATATGGT
This sequence comes from Katharina tunicata, assembly GCA_032466195.1. Lineage (NCBI taxonomy): Eukaryota > Metazoa > Mollusca > Polyplacophora > Chitonida > Mopaliidae > Katharina > Katharina tunicata. The sequence goes on from JAVFBZ010000563.1 coordinate 6,634, forward strand.
ATGGAAGTTTATTTGAAAAATTTGTAAACAATTATTTTTATTTAAGGAGGGAAGGAAATATGATGAAGCGAAATTAAGTAACCGTGACAAATGTTTGTCTCTGGGGTGCATTGAGCCATTCAGATCATTGGATTTCAAATGTCAGAGTTTTCTTTCAAGATAAAAGATTAGGAAACAGGTTTTTACATTACACTTGCCCGATAGAGAGATACCATTATACATAAGATGTTTCCTGTACTTAGTTGTAATGACTTACGGTGCGTGACTTAGGGGGAACACATTTAGCGGGGAAGATTTCCTAGCATTTAAAAAGGGTGGTAAAACTTTAGACCCGGAGTTTTTTCATAGGGAGATCTACTGGACACAGGAAAGGAACAAACGTGTATAATTTAGAAATGACTAAAACTTTCATGATGGAAATTGACGTCTTCATTTAGGAAAGGTAAAATTAGCATTTTTAAAGTAAGTTGATTGATCATATTGTCAACATATACTCTGATTTAAATACCATATGTTTAATTAAATGGTTTAATATTGATACTGTGTGTCGCGTGTAAAATGACTTCTTTGGAAGGAAAGGTGGTACCAGATCCTAACGGAAAATTACTGTGCATCTATTTATCCGTGTCTATCATTTAAAGTAAGTCTATTTCATGGGCCCTTAGACTGAAGATAGATACAGATATGTTGGTTTTAATAGTATAAGAAATGTATATATAATATAACAGCGGTAATTAAGTGAAAGGTTATATTTAAAACATACACTTTCTTACATTAATATGAAGTTTCAGACTGGATACGGCTACACTAGGCATTTGATTGCATAGTCTTGAATAGCGCAATCGCGGGTAAATCGGCCTTGTTTTAGCAGCGGTTATACTGGTCTGTAGTAGATGTATGTAGGCCTATCAATAACCGCTACACAGGACTGTACAGTAAGGTGTCTATTGTGACTTCACTAGGACAAATTTGTGTCTGTGGACAAACATTTGTATATACAATAGATAGGTATAAGATTTCAAGTGGGCTTACCGATCAATTTACATTCTGGGTAAACTACAAACCTACTAAAACATAGGCCTACTAAAATGGTCTCCTATGACATTCCTGTAGGTGTTTGTTTAGTAAAATATGCTGACAGTAGCTCCAATACATTGTTGTGCTGTTTTGTTTCCGATGTGGACGGACTACCCCACTGTGGTTTGATTGCCTGAGATATTGACAGCACCCCATCCAGTTTTAGATGCATCTGAACGCAGTGGCTCTGGCCGTATAAAAGGCATGAAAGTGGTTTGGACATAAGTCACCCACCGTCTCAAATATTCTTTACAGTTATCAGGCAGAACGATTTTATCCTTATAATTGCCTCGAGCTGCTTTGAATGATTTTGACTTAAAATTATCACTTAATCGATAATAAAGTTGTCCGTATTGAACACCCGGTAAAGTAGAAACAATCAGACTAACTAATGTGGCCAGCTGCCTTAACTTAAGATATAGTGAAGGCCTAACGGGAATTGGCAATATAGCTTTAATTTTAGAGCTTTGCTTGGAGTTAAACGTATTGGATATAAAATAAAGCCAAGGTAAACCATCTCCTGCGAGGGACACATGTACGACTTCGTTAGTAGGATGAACAAAAAAACACAGCTTTTATTGATTGATGTACTGCATTAAAAATATTTTACCTAAAGCCATCTAAAGTGTCACCGAAAAGAAGTGATCGTCTATATAGCTAATGCTAATGAATCCACGTTTACTTTAGCTTATTTTGTGAATATTCGTGGAGCTGAACTTAATCCATTTGGTATGCAGCAATATTGATAGAGAATACCATCGCAGCAAAATCTTAAGTATTTTCTATGAGGTGTGTTGATTGGCACTGTGTCGTAGACATCCTTCCAATCTATAGTAGCCATGTAGCAATTCCTAGAAATTCAACGGATTGAAGTTTGCATAGTTTTCATTTTGAAATGCCTGTAGACTACATGTACATGCGTGTTTAGTTCTGTCATATCTAAAATTATTCTTGCAGAACCATTTGGTGTTATATCTAGAAAATATATTTGATATAAATTGATGTGTTTGTGCCGAGCAACGTTCTATAACACCCTGTGATTCAATTTATCTCAACTTGTTATCTATTTTTTTCCGCTTACCAACAACCACTTTATAGGGAGCCGGTATATATGTTTGAAAAGGGGAAGAGTGTAGCTCAATTTTTAGTCCACTCAGAATATTATAAATGTTCGAATCCCGATTAAAGCAAGCAAAATGTTCTTTCTCTACATTAATTCAAAAATAAATGTTTTTATCAGAGGTATTCCACAAATCTTCAAACAATTCAATAAATTGCCTGCATGGAGTTTTACTACTAAACTCGGCAAAAAAAGTTTTTTTTTTCTGAAAATAATGTCCCATTGTTCTTACATACCAGAGAGTCTACTTTTGGTTCTGAGCTTTCCAGTAAGGTATCCTGTTTTATTTCCCCAGTCCTCTGTAGGGACGGTACCCTAAAAACCTTGGCCTCTGGCTGGGAAGCGGCTTGAACCACGGTAATTCCATGTAACACTTATGCCAACTTTATTAGTTTCTTAGATATCTTTAATTCATTTACCAAGTTCAGTGCGGAAAAGCGAATTAGGGTCTTGATCTTCTAAGTTTGGGTCTGTTTATATCTTTCATTTACATCTGGTCCTATGCTTTCACAGTGACGTTGCTGCAATTCAGAATTAGCACTGCCTAACAAAGCTAAACCATCTATAACCTGCCGCACAGCAATACGTAAATCACTGTCCCTTTTATATTGAGGTTTAGATTTAAGTTCCATTAAGATTTCACACACATTTATCATGGGAACATCAGCCTTCACTAATTTCTGAGCTGTTTTCTGAAACCGTATGTCCATAGATCTAGTACTTGGTTTCAATTTATTCCGAATCTCGACATTTACCTTTGGACAAGAAACCTGTTCAGTTCTCTGGAACTTTGTATTTCGTTAATAACTCATTACTACGGTCTTCGTCCATTTTATTTTGAAACAAAGCATTCGCTATACTTACAAATTATTCGGTTATACGTGGCTTAAAGACTTTATGTCCTCGAAATTGTTGTTGAAGTGAGTCGTGTAAATCATCCTGATAAATTTCAATTAATATGCTTTGGCACCTACCTTGGAAAAGGAAACGCTCAATATTTGAGTTAATATGCTTCAAAGTTTGACTGGGTTAAACTTCTCGGCGACATATGCATTAAAGCAGGTACACAGTTTAGTGCTCTGAAACGCCTGTCAAGAACACTTAATGAAGGTGTTGAAATGCTACTATTCAAAACTTTCATTAAATCTTACTTCACCGAGTGTAGCCATAACTGCTCCAAAACGGACAGCGATTAGCTAGATAAAATACAGGAGCGAGGATTACGTCTTGCATACAAGGATTATGTCAGTTCATATACAGAGATTATACTAAAAGTCAAAATGCAACATTCCTAGTATACAAACAACAACAGTTAGTAATAGAAGTATCAATTCAATTTACAACATTTGTCCTAAATAAGTAAGAAACCTATTTGCAGTTAAAATACTACCATGTTCTTGGACTTCAATTAGAAGTTCCAACTTTGAAAGTGACGGTGTGTTTTTACATTTATAATCACCTTTTTTAAGTAAGACGAATTTTCGGTTACCTAAAAAATAGAGTTCAAAACATAAAACAGTAAAACAAAAAAGCTCTTATGATAAATAAATGTGAATACGTACTAACTACACGTGCATGACCGGGATTTTACTGGAACATAAGGAAATATCGAGTATCCATTCCTTTTCTTCGAATAGTCAAAGCTTTTGTGACAAGTAGAGAGATCACATAACACTCTTTGCGTTAAAACTTCCATTTTGATATGTTGGCCTTCTTGAGGGTTTAATTTGAGATCTGGCCATATACACAGAAGGTA
>JAVFBZ010000563.1:10686-27695 GCA_032466195.1 Katharina tunicata
TGCGTTAAAACTTCCATTTTGATATGTTGGCCTTCTTGAGGGTTTAATTTGAGATCTGGCCATATACACAGAAGGTAGCATCTGGATTTAACTTTGTGAGAAATGATACCAACAGTCATGTTTATTATTCTGTGTACTGCTACTATTATTTTAGCCGATTTTGTCTCAGGTACGTTTGAACGTAATTATGTAAAACTTGCTGATGTAGATTGGAGTTCATGATATCTGTAAAATATATTTTTAAGCAAGAATTTAATTTTAACAGGTTTAAGAAGGTATTTAAAGTGCACTTAATGATTAAAAATGATATGTACTTATTTCATATGGTCAACATATGTTTTTCGTCACATCGAGTAAATGTCATCAGACATCATTTCCAAGTGATCTCATTTCTGAAAAAAATTAATAGAGACAACTTGACATGAAAATGTGGTCAATCTTACGCTGTAAGCAATTTTCCAGTTTAATCTGGTATTTGCACATGATGTAAATACAACTTAACGTTTGATGTTTTACCCTATTTTGTGTTGTGATTGAATAAGCACGTCAGCTAACTGAAGATTATCGAGGATCAGATCCGGATACTTCCTGGTTTGAGTTGCGCGCGCAACCAGCCAGAGTATTTGTAGCAGAAAGCAAGCCCGTTTTACGAGTCTTATAGTTATTATGTATATTGTACAAGTTAATATTCTGTTGTTCTCCTGCACTTAGTAATAATTATATCTACCTACCTCCACAAAGCTATCTATTATTTTTCAAAGGCAGTTCAATGTCAAGTTACTGGTGGGAATAATACTATTTGTATTGCATGTATCATAACATTTAAAATATGATCCGTTTAACGAGCCTATTCGATTCGACTCACAGCCTTCGAAGTGAACAGATGTGTACTTCAAATCCAACAGTCGCCAATCATTCCAGTCTTGACGTATTGTATTTACTTATTTAATGTAGTACTTCATTGAGCTGCCTTGTGTATATTGTGTCAATATATAAAGTTGTATCGATGTTTTTCTAGTTGTTTCTTTTTTTTTTCTTTTTGTATACAGTTGTTTCATCTCTATCTATCCTGTATATACTGTATAGACAGTACACTGTGTTGTAAATGTCCTATAGTATTTTAAACACCATTGCCAAACATAATTTTAACTCCAGCCAAAAAAAAACCGAAGAAAAAAGAACGTATTACAGAGAAAACATACCACAAACTAAATTAACGTTATTAAAAAACTTTGTCATGAGCCCCATCCTATGAAATCCACATGGAATAAAAATAAAATTATCAAACAACTGCATTAGAGTAAGACTTGAAAAGATAAGAGTAAAATCGTAAAAGTGTGACATTTTCGCTTAATGTATGTGGACTAAGCCAGCATAAAAAGTTAACAGACATCCATTCACACCTACTATGCTTATCAATGTTTGCAAAAGATATAGTTTAGATGCTAGTATTGCACGCTCCCACGCAGTGGTTATTGATACATAGGTAGTATATAAAATGCCGTGGCTAGACGACCAAGCTTGTTAATGGTTATCGAGACAAATATATAATGTATGGTTTCATAAGATATAAATTATTATAATATACATCATTACAGTTTATAATGTAGGCTACACAACTTAAATTATACTTATGATAATACAAGCTACGGCAACAAGTACAACAATCCAATGATAATAATGATAATGGTAATAGTATCCTATACACTATGTAATCTGTTTATTAAGTTTTATTGAGTATTAAGTTTTTATTATGTTGATAAATTAGCTTCACTAATAATAATAACATTCTAATAATAATAATGATAATTATTTTAATAATAATAATAATAATATAATGATAACAAAAAAATAACCATACACTATTTAAACTGCTTTGAATTATTTATACTTAGATTTAAGAGTTTGGTCAATTATTGTTTTACAAAGCTAATCATTAATAAGAATAAGAACAATATCAATACTAACAAGAACTATAACAATATCAATATCAAATACTAACTATTAAGTGTTAGATCAATTACTATTTTAATGAATTTACTTAACTTAATTAACCTGGGTATATATGTGCACTTAAACAGGTCTGTCATTTTGATCAAACTCGGATGAGTTATATAGTATTTAGGTAAAATAATTGTTTTAGAATCAGCGAAAAATGTACAATTAAATAATACATGGAATCCTACAGCACTATTGTCACAAACATTACAAACTCTTTCACTTGGAGGAATATTACTCCATCTACCTTTCTCTATTGGCAGCCTATGATTAGTTGTTCTGAAATCAGTTGTTAAATTAATTAGCAAGTAATAGGGGAGTTGTAACAAATATTCTTCGAAACAGAACTTTGTTTTAATATTTTTTTTATAGAATTTTCATTTTGATGACTGATCAATACAAAATTGCAAATTTTGAATATATCGGTCCTGAAGAATTATTTAAATTTGTGATGGTAAGAAATTGTTATGCGTTTGTGAAGCCCCAATATAATGTAAGCCAGTTTGTGAAAGAATATTCTTAACGTTTGTTAACCAGTTGTGAGTAGAGGCACCCTGTGCCATTTTTTCTAACAACTGTTTATATAACAAATTTGACAGCTTGTTCGATCCTTCGCCTTTTAGGATCGTTTGCCTTTTAGTTGGGGTGGTGCGCTTTGTGAACAAATCCATGGCCTCCCGATGGGATCTCCACTGTCCCCACTTATCTCAGAAATCTACATGACGCTGATGGAAGAAACAGCTTTTATGAGTTCCCACATCCAACCTATAGCTTGGCATAGAAAAAATGGACGACACGTCTGTAGTACTCATACGAGAAGGCAACCCCAATACCCTACTAGAACATATTAATCTCCACCACCCACGAATACAGTTTACCATGGAACTGGAATCAAATCCCAAACTACCCTTCCTCGATGTCCTAATTCACAAAGCTAATGACAACCTAGAGACCAGTGTATATAGAAAACCCACCCATTCTGACCAATATATAGATGCCCAATCCAACCACCCTTCCTGTAAGACAGGAGTAATTTCCACTCTGATCAAACGTGCCCTGAATCTATGCTCCACTGACACCACGCCAGGATTAGAACATCTCAAAAAAGTATTCACGTGGATCCTAAAAACATTGTAGAAAAGACCATCAAACGCAACCTTCAACCCTGAACCGAACCCTTCCTTTGATAAACCCCCGATACTCATCACCCTACCCTACATTGGAAAGACCAGTCATATCATATCTAGACTCCTACAAACCCAGGCCCCTGTCAGAACAGTCTTCAGCAGCGGTATAACTATTAAGACTATGCTACAATCCAACGGAAGAAATTGTTCAACACAGAAACCACAGCCTAATGGAGTCATTTGCAAAATTGATTGCGATTGCCAAAAATCATAAATACATCTTTGCGTCCATTTAATGTTAGATTTAAAGGACTCCAGACATCCGAAAACAAAAGACAGAACAAATCTGCTTTATCGGAACATATCCTAGCCAACCACACTCACCAAATCCAATGGTACAAAAGCCAAATTCTCAACTTGAATTTAGCAGACATGAAGAAAAGGAAGCTACAAGAGGCTATTCAAATCAAAAGACTTATTCCACAACCAAACAGAGACAAAGGAATATACCTGTCGAGTGCCTTTGACAGTCTGATCTCCTAGCAGACTGACTTTGACAATAGCTGAACCTAATCCTCCATTACTCAACCACTCACTTATTGTATTAATATTACTCACTATTTTGACCCCTCTACTCAATTGCTAAATAAATATATGTTTGTTGATGATACATTATACTTGTAAACGATATCTGGAATGAGATAGAAACGTTGTGTGAAATAAATCAGAAGTTGTTATCCAAGTCGCTCTCTGCCTCTAAGAATACGTGTCCAAAAATAATTAAATCTGCATTTAACTGCTATATGAAGCGGGGGATCTGCCTAATTTACCGTATATCATATAATGTGGGGTACTTTTCTTAACATGTAGTATTTCTCTCATAAATGCCAGGTGTACATTTTCTATGATTTTTAGGTTTTCAAAACCCCATATTTCACACCCATATAGCAAAATTGGTACAATCAATTTATCAAATAGAGTTAACAGCAGGTCGATTGGTATGCTAAACTCTCTGATTTTTCGCTTGAGTACAAACAATGCTCTCCTGGCAGAGTTCACCAGACTTGATCGAGCATCAGAAAAACTACGAGATTGGGAGAACGGTACGCCGACATACTAATAACTTTAGAGATTTCAATTTTTTCAACGTGGATAGTGAATGAGAATTTGTTTGTTACCCTTGCTCCAAACATTACCACATTTGTTTTGCTTGTATTAATGTGTAACTTCCATTTGTTACAATAATCAGCCAAGTTATCCAGATTCCTTTGGAGACTTTTTTCAGACTAGCTAAAAGAATAGTGTCATCCGCATGTAGTAAGGTTAATTTTTCCCCATAAGAACTAAGTGAACCATCCTTTAACTCAATCGCACATACGTCCACACTATCTCTTGATGATAAATGTGACTCTAAATCACATAAGAACAATGAACACATAATTGGTGATAGATTCTCACCTTTTGTTATTCCCGTTTTACAAAAAAAGCAACAACTAGTTTCACTGTTTAGGGATATACTTGATTTTATATTACGATACATCCTAACTATAACATTGACAATTTTCCCTGATATATTGTTACAGAGAAGTTTGGACCATAGTCCACGTCTACACACAGTGTCAAGGGATGTGCTAGTCAATGAACTCACAAAAGAGTTTCCTTTTCGTTACGCAATACAAAAATATTGTCCGAGGGTGAATAACCCAGTCTGAATCCTGCCTGCATGGTTTTTATTCAGTCTTTAGGTGCTCTCCACAAATGCCGTTAGCCAGTTAGTTGGTATTTTTCCAGATTCAAAAACATTGTTAAATTTATATTATATATTTGTATATGTGGGTCATAGCAGTGTTTCTGAGTTTTTAATATATTCGTTAATGATACCGTCTAAGCCACGTGCTTTATTTGTTTGCAATAAATTGATACAGGCACTAATTCCGCTCTTCTATATTGGTTCATTAAGAATGAGTTTGCTATCTGATAGGACCGTTTCTATTTCAACTACATTGCAAAAGTCTTCATGATCATTTATGTTCTGAAAATGCTTTTAAAAAATGTATTAAGAGATATTCCAGTGTCTTTCGTTCTTTTTTCGTCTGGATTTAAAATGTTCCAAATTTGTTTAGGTTCTATCTTTTATAAATTTCTCACTTTCGTTTTATTTTTTATCTTGTCCTCTAATATGTATTTGTTCAAAAGCTTCTTATATGCTTTACTCTTGTTTACCATATGTACATGATCGGTATTTTTCTTACTAACATTAAATCTTTTTCTCGCTGAATAATACATTTTCTTGCTCTATGACAAAGTAAGATTTACCATTGTGTTTAGAATAGTCTTTTCCTTAGTTATAGTGGTATAGTTCTCGAAAGGCTATTTTGAAAAAGCTGACATAGTCCGTTCCAGGTCGAATCTAACGTATGTTGGTTAATATTATTGGTAGGTAAAGCAGATTCCAGACTGTCGTGGGTTAATTTGAGTGCATCTAAGTCAATATTTTTAATGAATTCGTTTTGTATATGTTTGGCCATCTGGGTTTCCCTATGTTTATATTTTGTTGGTCTACATAACTTTTCTGGCAATCAGTTGCTTTTCTATATTCAGTATCAAAGTTATTTGAATTATGGTGAAAAAAGTTAATGGGGAAGTACATCAGAGTAGATAGAATGGAAGTCGTGCACCTGAAATTACATACACTAGCAAGCCCCTGTGGAGTGGAGAGTACATAATCAACAACATATTTATCCTTACAAGTGACTTTGCCCTTAAACTTATCAAGTCATCCATTATCAATGAACATAATTTTATTGTTAGATATACACACATTTAGTAGTTTAAAACCGTTGCTGTATCTACCTCTATCGACAGAATGGAAGTCGTGCATCTGAAATTACATACACTAGCAAGCCCCATAGCAACCAAATAACTAGAATTTAATACATTGGTCATGGATATGTCTAGATGCACATGTTTTAGATATATTACTTAAAACAATACCATAAACAATGTCTGAATATATCCTGACAACCTATGCAATAACTACTCCATGTTGTTCACTTGGTGTTATATCACTAGAGTTAATGTTATATCACCAGAACATAACTGTTAAAGTCTTGTTATATATTTTCAATTATAAATCTGATAAACATCATCTTTTTGTGGAACAAGAACAGAAATTAAAAACATTAAAACTTGGAAAATTAACTAAATTCAATTAAGTAAGATTTCGATTCGAATAAATTATGTATGTCTTCCAACATGGATAACTAAGCGTGGTATTGCTAAACTATATAATTAAATAATATGTTTACATTTTGATTTCAGCTCATGAAAACTGTACTACAATGAAAATATTTGTCCTAACAACCAAAATCACAACACATCATGTTAATGTATAATACAGTGTTAACAGGCATTATCATTATAGCACAATATGTCAATAAACTGGATAGTTTACTCTACTGAGTATACAATTATATACGCTTATTATATGTGAGAACCCATAGCTTTCTAAGCTATCCTGCATTATTTCTATTTTAATATAAAGATATCACCAAACACAAACCTCAAATCCCCGAGAGTCTTTCCTTAAATCTGGTTGCCAGCTACACCGCTGACCAGAATACCCTCTTTCGCCACGCAATACACCGATCGCGCTACCCGTCCCATTTGATGTTCCTCCATAGCAAAAGAGTTCTAACGGGAAAACCCCAACATATAATAATGTTTCCATGAATTAAAATTACATAATAATGCACAACGAAGTGTCTTTTGAACCGTCACACATAGAGTCTATGTGTTCAATATGGCACAGTTTGTTTTGATTCACAAATATGTTTTTGACAAATGGCTTTGAAAAACTATATATGACAATATGGTCTAATTTCGTCTCCTGAAAACAATTACATCATATTTGCTTATGAATTCGATAAAATCGGGGCAGAACAATTTACTTAGTAAACCACAAACATTTAAGGTTAAACATGTTAACTCAATATTAGCTCCTGCAGACTTATCCACTGAATCACTGAGAAAAGGAAGGGTGAAAGGTTCAATAGAAGTGCCTATCGGTTCAACAAGTCGGTTGCGATCGGCGTTAAATATGTCAGAAATGGATACTTCCCCAGCGTACCACTAACCTGACTGGTCTACATTTGGTTGTCTTTGTAACAAAACAACATGTTCCCCTCTTGTCATGTCATCTTGTATGAGTGGGATGGTGGTTTGTATCGGCATGTGTACCTGTGGTTGTTCATCCCCTTCTGATGTAAGTCGCTGAGATGATTGAGTGGATCCAGGTAGGCGCCCAAACAACTGCTTATTTAAACTTGGTGGTGGATTTTGGCTATGCTGTTCGGGTCTATTACGGTATGACTGGAGATATTGATTGTCTCTTATGCGGTTGTTAATGCCACTTTCAATTTCACAGGATATACCCGTATATTGTCAACATAAAGACAATCCAACACAAACCGGGCCTGTCTAACTTCTGCTTTAGCCTGTATAAGCAGTGGATATAAAGGTTTCCTTCAGCCCGCTATTTCCAGCGGGAATTGCTCAGAGATGCCGTATTGAGTATCGCGTAGCTTTGGACCATCAAATTGTACCAGTTCTTTATCTTCATAAAAAGTAAATTTGGCGACTATTGCTCGTGGGCCTCTTCGTGTGCTACCGAATCGATGCACACGCTCAAAAGAAATGTGTTTTGTTATATCAGGTTTCTCTTTAATAAATGATTTAATTATTTCTTCAGAGCTTTCAGATACTTCCTCAGGGAGGCCCATAAAAAACTAAGTTGTCCCTCATTGACCTATATTTTAAGTCAAGAATGTCCCCCCTTTAGGGCTGATGTTGTCCCACTGATGATGTTTAATTCGTATTTGTCTTGTGCTGTCTCCTTTCCAATATTAGTTAATTCCGCTCTGAATTCCTTTACTTCACTAATTATGGCATCAAATGATCCATTTGTTGTTCTATGCCTGATATGCGATTATTCATGTGTTCTATTTTTGTGCTGATCTGCGATAATGACTACTCCATCACATCAAGCTTATTCACTTTCTGTACAGTGCTTTCAATATTGGATAACCTACTAACAATGTCCTGCAGGGTAGATGTTGGAATATTCACAGTTCCGGTATTTTGGGGAGATGAAGATTGAACAGGGAATATGGGGTAATTCAAAGGGGTTTGTGTCACAGTTGATGTTTTTAGAAAGGATGGTAAAGCTTGGTTTGTTTGACAAGGCAGCGCTAAGTCCGGGGGAGTCAATTTTCGCCTGAGGCCATGTCTAAGTACGTCCGCTGTCTCACTCTTTCTGCCTGATCAGTCTCGGCACTGTATTCGTGTCTTGTTTATTGTCTTACTTGATGTTTTCCCAATCTTTTATCACCTTTACCTGAGCTCTTACCCAGGAAATAACATGTAAAATACCCAAAAAGCTCGCTTCGTTGATCTGTTCACCAAAGAGCTGTACATTTGCTGAATGACACTGTTGAACATATGCCTTTCTCTGTTAAGCTACCACAATGACAGTACAATTAACCATCCAAAGCAGGTGTATTTGGCCCGAGAAAGCCAAAGCCGTCCACCTTCTCCTAAAGAACGCGCACAAGGCAATCTTGTGTCGGATATCTCACGGGTCGACTTCCTGGCTGGCAACCTGGGTCGCACCCACCTGCGCCCTCTCAACCTGCTTCCGACTTTTTTCGACGACTACGGCTAACTGCGGCGCGAAAACTGTACCAGTCCCTGTAGCCCGTAACGGGCGCCTCTCCTGTACGACTGTAGAAGCAAAACCGTAGTGGCGCATATATCTAGCGCCGCTTGCAAAAACATAGGAAAGGCCCCCGACGGCACCATACGCGGTCACATACAAGCCAACATCGTCCAGGCCCTCGCAATCGGGAAGAACACCCAAGGTTGTACGATTCGGGAGACTGTCGCGAGTATCAAGTCCGACACCGGCAACAAGGCGCGGAAGAATTGGCAAGATATATATTCTGGGGGACGAGCCTGCCGGTTTCTTTGTGACCAAGATCGATGTCTCCAAAATCCACATGGATGAGCTCTGCCTTGGCGCCTTTCGAAGGCCAGATTCTTGCCTCCGGCTACGATATCTCGATCGACTATACCCCAAACGTATACGTTGGTGGCCTATGTTGCTCGATCGCAAGGTTCTTCTAGCAAGGCGATCTTGCTGCTGTCATGCGCGAATTGACCCCTACGATCCTGGCCAACACCGACAGCATAGGGGATTACATCTGCTACACAGTCCGTACGAAGCTGTACAACAAGGTCCTGTGGAACTTCGAGGCCAGCGAGGTTTGCAAGCTGCTTGCTACATGTCGCCACAGTTTGCCCAGCTAAGAATCAAAGGTGCAGAAAGATCCAGACGAGCAGTTCGTCCACCCCCTGTCAAAAACCTTCGGACTAAGCTGCATGGTCCCGATTGATGACGCCACCAATAATCGACAGACCCCCTACTACATGGCATAGAAGGCACCAGTTGCACATCGGCCCCCAAAACGGCACCGCGGTCCCGTCGCCCCTGGTCGCGCAAGCAGAAAAATATGGATAAAATGGCCACGTATGGATAAAGAGCGAGAAATATGGATAACAAAATACAGTAGCCGAAAATGTAGTTGCCCTGACAAAAATGCGCTGTTATTTCTTGGTGGACTGCGGCACCTATCGGCGGGGCCCTCTTCCGGTGTCGCTTCGCGACTTCTTTGACTGCCAGCTCCTGACGACGGTCGTTCGCAAAGCCCCTGCTCCATTGTTGCTTCGCGACTTGTTCGGCACCCTACCCGTCGGTGTGTCGCTTCCCGACTTCTTCTTCGGCCACTAGGCGGACCGCTTGGGCTTCGGACATTCTATTCCGGAGCTTCTCCACTTCGGCAAGGCTCGCCCACAGGGTCTGCAATTGGGCGTGCGTCTGATGCACTTCGGTTTGGGCATGCTTCGCTTCGGCCTGTGCCTTTTGTGCGTCAGCTTTGGCCTGTTTAAGTCGTTTCCAGGCATCTCGGGGGATGGCCCTGTTGAATTGGTTCAGTTTGTCTTCGTCGTCACGCCGGGTTTTTCTGCTTTTCACGACACGTATTTCTTTCTATGCCACCAAAGGGCCTGGTAGTTCGCACAGCCTTGTCTGCAGCCTGGGCATGTGTGTGTTGGTGGCCGCCATGGTTTTTGTCTTCTTGCGTGGTGATCTAGTTTAGCTTTTCTCCTGTACGGGTGCAAGCAGGTTGCACAGGTGTGCTCCATGTTACGTTTGTCTAGGGCGGTTGGCATTTGTCTACATGTTATGTTTGTCTATGTATGCCCTTTTTTGTCGTGTCTACAGCCTAACAGCTGTTAATGCATGTCTACAGGTTGCGTTTGTTTGTAAAAAAAACGGTAGCTGGAAATATGATAGCCCTGACAAAAAATGCGTTTTTATGACATGGTCTAGACCCCCAGAACCGTTTGTATATATCCATTAACAACCTAGGTGGTCTAGTCCGGCATTTGGTATACTACAACACATATCTAGTACAGACTAGTGTAGAACAAAGCCGATTAACCATCAGTTGCCACCAGAGGGTGCTGTTCCAGACCAGGTGACAGGGGCACAACTATTTATGGACGTAAACAATCGTTACTGTAAGTGTTTTACTTGTAGATTGGTCAGACTCGCGAGAAGAAACACAATGGAATGATGTCAGGTCTTCGACTCAAAAACAAAGAGAGGGCTTCTTTGAAAATATATTCGTCATTTCCCGTTGAGACACACCACAGCATATTTTCCCTGTATTGCTATTTAGGATAAGTTTGATATTGATATATTCAAATCCACAAGCCCCAAAACAGTACAAATTTGTTGTTTTTAGTTTTCTTCTTATGAAACCTCTACGAATTCCATTTGTTTCTCAATTTTCTTCAACTGTTGAGTCGTGACGTAATTTCTCAGTGTTAATTGGGCTTACCGATCGATTCACAATCTGGGTAAACTGCAAACCTACTAAAACATAGGCCTACTTATCTAGGCTCATACCTTTTGCGAGATTGTGAAGACTCGACAGTAGGGAGAATCATTTGATTCTCTATTTCAGACTGCTGGTAATACACAAGCGCGTACTGTTATCGAATACATGTATTACTAAAATTAAAATAGATAAAGTAGGCCCTTTAATGAGATTTAATGAGAAAGGGGACGCTTGTTTTAACATGATTTGCAGTATCACCCAACAGTCATATCGTTCCGTTGTTAAGGGCATCCTGGTTTCATAGTATGTTTTACAGTTACCAATATATAAAAGTTCTAGTAGCATGGACCAAGGTTCATCAGGTGGAATGAAATGTGAACCATGTTTTTGTGTGTTGGTGAATAGAGTTCAAAACATAAAACAATTAAAATGAAAGTGTCTTGAGATCAATAAATGCAAACATACACGTACATGGTCGGGCTTATACTGGAACATATGCAAAAGTTGTGTATCATACAAACACAGACACTATGACAAGTTCCATTCTTCTAGTATTCAAAGGGTTTGTGATAAGCAAAGAAATCATATAACACTCTTTATTTGGTATGCGTCAAAACTCCCTTTTTGATATGAAGACCTATTGGTATGTCATGAGGGTTTAATATGAGATTCGGTCATATACACAGACGGTAGCCTTTGGATTTAACTCTGTGAGAAATGATATCAAGAGTCATGTT
The DNA here is from genome assembly GCA_032466195.1 of Katharina tunicata. Taxonomy (NCBI): domain Eukaryota; kingdom Metazoa; phylum Mollusca; class Polyplacophora; order Chitonida; family Mopaliidae; genus Katharina; species Katharina tunicata. The sequence continues at coordinate 22,510 of JAVFBZ010000563.1, forward strand.
TATTATTTTGTGTACTACTACGTTTTTTTTAGCCCATTTCGTCTCCGGTACGTTTGAACTTAATTATATCTTAATTAAGTGATCTCATTTTAAAACAATACATAACCGACTTGACATCAAAACGTGGTCACGATTACATTCTAATAATGTAATTATGGGAATTTTTTGGCGGGTTGGATGAACACTTATGCTTTGATCAACACTATTGAAACAGATATAGTTGACCTGTGTTATTTTTTTATAACAAGTTATTTGAACAAATTCATTAAATAGGATGCAAGGAAAGTAGCAGAGAGGATAATACAATATCATATCTTCTATCTGCGGACTTTTATATGTTTAGATGAGATCTTTAATTGTAAAGATAAAAATACGTCAGATCAGAAGGCTTTTACCTCGTGGGGCTGATTTTTAACAAAATGAATTTGAAAATGTATGCAATTAACACGACAACTATAGTGTATAATCAATAGACCAATTGCTACATGTATGATGGCCTTGCTCCATAAAATACAAAGTTTGGCATTGATTTAATTTGATCTAAAACAGTGTACAAATATTTCAGGATGGATAGCGTCATATCCTGCACGAGGGCGTTACAGGGGCCAGTGCAGTCTCTCATGGCGGTGAATCAACGAGTTTGAGTAGATACAATCGACAAATACTTTTTGTACGCTATTCTTTTGATTTATAACCAAAACATGTTTCTTCTATTCTGGTCGTCAGATTTTGTTGAATAATCTGTATTTGAAACCTCAATATCACTCCGATAAATTGTGAAGTAAATTAATTATTGATTTTTTTTCGTAAAAAGTCATGTTAAATTCAAAGACAATTTTCAACATAAGTTTAGAGTAAATTTGGTCGAACAGTTATCCTGCACATAACAATCGTGTCGACATGTCGAATGTATGCAAGCCTTACAATATCATCATCTTTATTCAAAGATATAAGGAGCGGGTTCTGTATCTAAGTAGGTTTTAAACAAACTTTTAATTCCCCGGATCAGTTTTGATTAAAGTTTCGAGCAGAAGATAAAATGCGAAGTCGTGTAAGTCTATTTTGGTTCTGAAATATATTTTGTGTCATTTAGAAAGTGACCGTTAACAGTATATTTTTTTGGGGATATCACACTGATACTGAACAGATTTTACTTCAGACATTTTTGCAGGGAGAGACCCTTGTGAGAATCGAACCCAATACCCTCAGAATCATGCACCGAGTTGCCAGCAGTAAACGGCGGCCACCTAAACCACAGCTAACCGACCTAGAAGAACATTTACTGCTCGCGACTAGGTGCCGGACTCTGAGGGTCGTGGGTTCGATTCCCGCAGGGTCTGAGTCTGCAACATTTTCAGAGCTAAAATCTGTTCAGTATCAGAGATGTATTCCCAAAAAACGAAAATACTATTTTGGTGTTTCTGTTGTGCCATTTGGTCCACGTATATTGTATTGTGTCTTATGAAGCATGTTAAAGTCAACTGGCACCGTTCTTATTTAAAATATAAACAATACTGTTTAAACAGTTAATTCAATTATGCAATAGACTACTCTATATTTTATCGTATTTTTTGTATTGTTTAGTACAAATAAACTTTTCCTGCGTAACTGACCACCTACATGTATACACTAAATTAAAGGCTATTATCGTTAAAGTATTCTGAGCAGTAATGTGAAAAAAGTGATTCGCTTGCCTGTTAAAAATTCTGGGTAAACTTCATAACGTTAAGATAAGTTTTTGCAGTGATTTACCGTTAGGCGTCACAGTAAGATACAGTTTTAATCATCAACTAATTTGATCATGGTAGAGATCAATTAACGTCATCACTGGTTGCCCTTCTTCAAAGAAATACCGACTCCGATAACCAGCTAATATTCATGCTGTCATACTTAGCACTGGAAGAACATTATCATTCCAGCAGTGATAATACTTAAGTGACATCACATTTTTTGGTTATGTTCGAGTCACCGTCTACTGTTGGAACACACCGTATAATATACATGTAATACACTTGAGCACGGCGTTCAACACCAATAAATCAATCAATCTGTAAAGGAACTGTCACTGAGATGATAAAATCTGACGTATAAGCGGTCATCAGCACTGGATTTAGTGGACCACCAATCAAATGATAGGAATGTATAATCTGACAAAATCAATGTTTGGTTGTTTTACTACAGGTGAATGTTCCAGATCAACTCCACCCTGTGAATACACCTGTCACTGTACAAACACGAACTATTGTCAACTAAGTGCATATAATTTTAGGTGTCATGGCACACTTCCCTGCCATAGAGGATGGGCTGGCTACACATGTCAAATGGGTAAGTTACAGAAAAACGATATGATTTGTGTTACTTGAGTGGCTTCCATACTCACACTCTTCCCTGATAATTCCACCTTAGAGCCTTTGGTAAATGTAGCCATAAATTCAATTTATTAAAGGCAAAATGATAGGTCGAGACTTCAATACATAAGATTAGTATATATACACAGATACCAATGTTTTATGTTATAACCTCTGTAACTTTATTCCTTTGTTTGCAAAGCAACAAAGGACGACAAGGACTTCAGAGGAAAACAATGTTTAGAACATTTCTAGTGAAACTCGAAACGCCACTTTTTAACGTATCTAGGACATGATTAATTCGATGATCCGGCGGATTTCGATTTAAATTTTTTAGTTCTTCGCCTTCTAATTGGAAACACATTGACATCCAAATTGTTTTCTTCTAACAAATTCTCCCCACATCTTTAAAACTGATTTGAACAATACTTTGAAATTGGAATTCACTTATGCAATTATGTATTTCCAAATTGAGACACACTTGGTCAGGAACACATCAATTTTTTTCTGTTATGAGGGAGAAGCTGGACGCATCTGAATTGGAAGTCTGAATTCTGGTGTCCTGAAATAGCAGCATTTTAGATATCTTTTATTTTATTTTATTAAACTGATGAAGAATAAGTATCGAAGTGACTACAGACTGTGTAAGTTTAAATATAACGTGAATCCTCTTTGTATTATATAGAAATGAGTTTATTTTAGATGTGATGACGCATGATGTTATTCGATCCTTCAGAAAACATAGTGCTGAATTCCACCCAGACTGGAGCTGACACAATATTGAGAACAAGCAGCACTAAATCTGACCCTGTTGGAATCACACTCTGGCCAGATTATGCGTTTGACGGTGATTTGACGACATGGTTTGAATCTAACAAAGAACAGAACCCATACTTATGGGTTAAACTTAAATCAATGCAGACGGTCCACAGACTCAAGCTTGTTACATCCGGCAAGTATAACATTAAACTGAAGTTTCAATATGAATTAAAATATAAACTTACAAACAAGAATTCAATTTAACAATTATAAAATATAGACTATTATTTCGGATCAAAACAGAGAGATTTTCGCCACTGCTCACACACATTTACAGTGGATGCAAGTTAAAATATCATACACTCCACCAGCTGAACATTTCTACCGTAAATGACTTCATCTTAGGAGTTTAAAATATGGTTAAGAACTGAGATTTAATAACCTTTATTTCAATTAGTCACATGGTATTATAATGTATGTGTAAGCCGACTAACTACTTTAAGAGGTTGGTTGACAGGAGTTTTCAGCTGTTTAGAACTCTCTCAACCAAGATGTATCAGGAATCCGATTTGTTGTTGTTGTACTTGCCTGTGGTTGTTGTAAGTGAAACTAGTGTGATTGCTCACATTTTGTTCTGGTTTGTGGTTAAATGGAATAGAATGACGTTAAAAGTTACACCCAATCCATCTATAAACAGTAAACCTTTAGATACAGGCATATTGCTTGCAGAATAAAATTGATGACCAAGTTTGTTACAGATATTATTTGCAGAGTGCTAATTGTAGGTGTTTATGTCACTTGTTTCAGCCACCAATCCCAGAGGGATAGCTGGATTCCGCATCCATGTTGACAACAGCTCATCATTCACAAACCCACAATTGTGTTATGAAGACCAGTATAAAAATGCCCGTGAAGTCAATGAAATCACCTGCAAAGAGCCTGTGATTGGTCAATATGTCAAGGTACAAGTCCCTACAGAAACGTCAGAGACAACAATCTTGACATTGAAAGAGATGGAAATCTATCGTAAGTAGTATAGTAAGATCAATGTTAACAATAATTTTGATTTTATTGTTTTGAAATATCCTATTCAAATTGGCAAACCAAAACAAACGCCGAAGAAATTTTCAACGTATTAACTGTTTAAAAGCCTATAATACAAACAATTCATATTGTACTTGATGAATGTAGAGAAAGAAAACTTTATCTAAATCACTTAACAGTAAATTTTGCAGTAATAACATTACAATACAGAACAGAAATTCCAGTAACAGAAAATTTGCGCATAGCTATAATTTCATGTCCTGCGCTGTTTTGTTTCAATTGGTGGAAGAATCAAGCAACACAATACCCCTAAGGTAGGCCTTTAAATTCATGCATTTAAATACGTCAACCGTTTTCTAGATAGCTTAAAAAAGGCGGCAATGATTCATCGAATCGTTTCAGGTCAACAATTTGTGTTATAATGTTTATTAAAACATTGAGAGGGTTTGGTAATTCGTCACAGCGATTTAAAATACATTGTGGCTCTTTGACATACAGACATAGCAGACATGTGTCATCGTAATTAACAAAGAGTAAATAAATAACCTTAACAGCAGCCCAAACACGATATTTAACCTCAAATTTATCAGACTTACAAAACAAAATAGTCAATTGCAGTCAATATATTTCAACAGCAACATTCGACATGTCAAATGACAGGTCTCAGGATGACGAGAATAGAAAATCCATCTTTATTCTTTGTATTGAGAAATACTGCTACCAGAAATGTGGGTAAACAGTAGATAACAATAACGTTTTTTTTGCGCCAGTAAAAAGCAACAAAAAGGTAACCAGTCACTACGACCATAAGCCCAAACGGCCTCATACCATAACGGTACAAATCGGTCATAACCACCCCTGTTTTGTTGTTGTAAAAACTGCCCAAGTCATTTTTATAGTCAACGTTTAATAAATTGTCCACTGTATAATCACAAATAATGTCTTTTGTTATATTCAATCGTTGTTTACTACTTTTTTATTATTAGGGTTGCCTTTAAAACGGAAGACGTCTGATGAAATTTCACATGAATGATT
>JAVFBZ010000564.1:0-12647 GCA_032466195.1 Katharina tunicata
TTAAGCGGTATGGTTTTAAACGTGTTCACGTCGTCTGGTATACTATTATTATCATTATGTATCCTTATGTTGCCATGGAACCCAGAAATTTGATTGGAATGGCCCCATTTTAAACAGGAATGTAGTTTAGTACAAGACCAATGTGTTTCCAAAATTTGGAAAACCTGTGTTAAGACGCATTGTTTATATCTTGTTCACGTCCTCTATACGGCAAACGGACGGACGTCGTGACGACATTATACCTACGGCATAATATGCCGATGGGATAAAAATGGACAGTACACAATTTATAACTTCTACAGCTCATGGTTAAACAAAAACACAGGTTCATCATAGACTGGTTCACCAGTGTATTTGTCTAGTAACACAAGTACTTGTCTAGTAACACGAGTACTTGTCTAGTAACACGAGTACTTGTCTAGTAACACGAGTACTTGTCTAGTAACACAAGTATTTGTCAAGTAACACGAGATTTGGACTAACAAAAATTAGGGAGTACATGTATACAGGAAATGGACAAATAATGTATAGTAAAAAGACAATTTCCAAATTCTGTATGTTGTCTTGATACCTCTAGTTGTGTTATCGCGCAGTCGTCGCCCTCGTTGATCCCCTTGTTGTGTGGTCCCGCATCTCTCAGGGGAAGAGATCCGTCGTTGAGAAGCCAGTATGATTCTGCTCTCTTCCTCCCACAGAGAACATAAATCCTACAGAACAGACATGTAAATCAGGATTAGAGTTCCAGTTTGATTGCATGGGGTTTTACGCCGTACTTAAGATTAGGTTACTAATATGACAGTATATCAGCCTGATAGTTGAAGAGTTTGTAAAATCGACTGTGGTCGACCTTAATTGTGGGTAAAACGAGTTCAATTTTCCAAAAATCTCTGGGTTTGGAAGGAGCTAAACTGTAATCTACATATACCATAACATTAGAACACCCCATATTGTCTCAACTGTTTTACTGTTGATTAAACTCTTGTTTTGCAATCATAATTCTGACTTTTAAAATTATCGTTTATCTTTTATCATTTTAACTTTATAGTTAACTTTATAAAAGCAGAATGCAACTTTTGTTTCAGCAAAACTGAAGATTGTGCAATAAAGCAGAATATATTTTACACGTCTTGTGTATCATTCTTTTGAATTGTGACTTTCGCCTTCTGTTGTTATAAGCATCCGACTTATTATTTAACAAACTTTTATATTTAAACCTGTTTAATTAAAAATCATATATTGAACAAATCTCACCTGTATGTGATCTAAAAGTGAATTTGTTTCAACGCTGTTTGTCGGTACATCTAAATTGTCTGTTTCTTTGTCTGTCAGCTTGGTAGATAATGAGGTCATTTGCTTTATCAGGGAGCTGAGTTCCAGATACCCCATTGGGGGTCCATCACTTGTCACATGACCCTGGAGCTGTGATATAAACGTCTGTAATGCCCGGATAGCTCCTCTGTCAGCCGAAGCTAAACGGGTTAACATCTGACTCTAAGAAAAAAAGGAAATAGTTTGTTTTAAAACAAATCACAAACTGAGTTACAGTACATGTAACAATTAAAAGTAACAACTAAAAGTGAAATATGCTGAAGTGGGAATATTTGACCATTATATAATACTGTAGGGTCACCAGAGGTGCACATTGTCCTGGGAGTCTCAATTTGTGATTATTCTGTAGCCTGTAAGAATATTATTGTTTAACTTTATACTTAAGGGTATTTCACTTAGATGAGCACTTTGGACAGGTTCACAAGAAATGTCCCAGGTCTTCATTTAAAAAAAATCTGGTCCTGTTATTATACATACATGTACCTACATCTCTTCTATCCTTTTCGATAAATAAATACTGCACACTTAATCCTAATTGCACAAATTCTAGGTTGCTACACCACTTAGGGGTTTGAGTGTGGATAAAGGTCTGAAAACTGACACTGAAGAGTAGTTAAAGGGAGAGTAAAACAAAACTGAACCTTACCTGTTTTGTTGTTGGTAGGTTTTCTCTTCCAAATCTGTTTAACTCTTGCTCTATACCACACACCTGCTGCTTGAGGAAATACAAAGTGCGAGCAGATCGTGTAGCGTGTTCCTCGCTTCGTAAACGTCTTCTAGCCTCCCCTTCTTCCGTACCAAGGTGAAGGTCATCCTGTCCACGAACAGCTTCTGTCTGTGCCAAGTTGCCTGTTTGTGTAAACAGAAATAGAAATAAAAAAAGTCTACATATTTTTGTTAAATGTCCATATAGTTTGAAGCTCAGTTCTCCTACATTGTACAAGCCGGCTTCATAAAGTTTTTAACCACTTAATTCAATCCCCTAAACTATTGAAACTATATATTTATTATCACATAATTTAAAACATGACAAAATATAGATACACATTCATGTACATGATGTACATCACACCAGTGTTTATTATTGAACAAAATCATAAAGAAATTGGTATGAACTATCTTATAACAATAACTCTTACCATCTATAATTTTTTGGACAAGGCTTTGAATTTTTGATAGATAAAGTTGTATTTCATTCTGAAGTCTGTGTATTTCCGCTACTTGTTGTTCGTCTTTAGATAAAGCCTTCCTGGGGTTCACGTCTTTTGTTGGTGGGGAATTGACAGTTACTACAATGATAATAATTATAATATCATTTTAACTATTTTTACCTTTAAATTTCTCATAAACAGTAACATGTATTTCTATGAAGTATTTTCGTTTTTGGGGTATAACACTCTCTGATACTGAACAGATTCGAGTTCAGAACATTTTGAAGGCTGAGACCAAGTGAATCTCATTTTATTAAGGAAATGAATGCACTGAGTTGTCTAGTTTGTGTTTGAATGGTCAATAAATATCCATTATTCTCCTTATTTATCGAACAAAACAATCAAAGTACATATATGTACATGTATCAAATACTTACCAGGTAGCTGTGAATTGACCCGAGGCCTGCAGTGAGCCGTTTCTGTTCTTTGTATATTTGGCCTTTGATTTAGCTTTGGAGATTTGGCCAAATAACCTTTTCCAATTCGTTCACGGATTTTTAACCGAGTCGACTTTGTGTTAGAATCAGGTTGCCTTTGTCTGCTGGCTTCCCTCCCCCTAGTGACTGTCCTGAAATTTTTTCGGCCTTGAGGTGACACAGACGTTGGCCTTTTTCCACCTTTGACACTGTTAACTTTCATTTCCTCTTCTGTTTTCTTTTTCTTAATGTCCCTTTTTGCCAACTGAACAGCCATTTCAAGTTTGTCTTGAGACAAAGCATTAAAATGAAAGACTTTGGTTATGTTCATAGTAACAGGTGGCATGGACTTCTTAGCATCCATTCCAATTTTCTCAACAATTACTGGCTGCAGTTTTTGATGCCTGGAGGCCAAGTTAGCAGCAGAAGGACCTTTAGTCCAACTGAACTGTAACTGGTTCTTCATATTGGCAGGGAAGACAATAACTGTTACCTATTTCAAAAGACAGAGATCTGATTTAAAAAAAATATAGATGCAGTGTGTGTCCTGAGTAAACACATTCTAATCTAATTATTATAGGTTCAACTTGTCAAACCTATCAATGTTACAATCTCCCAAGAGGCTGACAATGAGTTTGTTACACTTTTTGTAGTTTTGTAATTTCCTATTTAAAGCCTCCGTTATAACCTAATGAGACCTAAAATCATGAATATTATAGGTTGGAGGCTTGTTGATGTTCCTTTGGTGGCTGGAAAAATCAGAAGATACCTTAGTGCCAGAAGTAACTCTCCTATGATATTTAATAATTTTTTACATTTTATAGGACGGAGAGTGACATTGAAACACTCTTAGGTAAATGGGGCCACTACGATCGGAATCCCATTTGTAGCACTTTTTGAAAAAAATATGGCCCTTGCAAATAAATAAACACCTACCGTCTGTCGATATTTATGTCCTTTTTCAATTTGAGCCCAAAAATCGGCAGTCATCTCGTGTAATAAGGTATAAAATTCCAACAAAATTTGTCCAAATGGAAGTAGAGCTTTCAAAAGAAGCCATTTTTACCCATAACCATCGAATAAGTCACATGAAAATTTATAATTTATGCCCGCCGCTGATTGAATCTCCACCTTGGCAAGTCACCTGATGCTGTCCATAAATGTAAACATATCGAAACTTAAAGTTATTTTTAGACTCCCTGATACTGAGTGTGGCTGTCATAGTCGCATGAATGTGAAGAAATGCCCATTCAGTTCGGCGGGATTATCCCATTTTTATCACATCCCGTTACTAACAGGATTTGACGAGAATTACAACACAACAACGTTTGTAGGGGCGACCTTTATCTAAGAGTGTTTCACTGTCACTCTCCGTCCTATAAAATGTAAAAAATTATTAAATATCATAGGAGAGTTACTTCTGGCACTAACGATACATGAGGGGCCTGCCATCAGACTTTAATGTATAATATAACGGCCTGATTTATAAGGCTAGTCCACACTCATTTCAGTACATACAATTCCTTTAGGCCTACATGTACTTTGACAGGAGACCACATCGACTCTATCGAAGTTCACAAAAACAGCATAGAATGTAAATTGTGGCAATCTAAGGGAAAACAATTAGTCCTGGAAACTGGACTCCCCATATTCAGCTCCGGATTCCCTGAGCTAGGCAAACATGAGAGCTGTCAACGCTTGTTGTTGTTGTAATTTGCAAGTTTCAACATGTCAGATGTCATTAACAAATTTATCGCTTCATTTTTCGCCAATTAGCATATATTAAAATACCGTGCCGAATTATTTTAACTGCATACCTTGGTCTTTTCAGCTCTGCCTACTCAGTTATTGCCATGAATTTAAACATCATCATAACATTTTACAGGCCAGTATCTTTACATAAATGTGTCATTGAATTTCAAAAGCTCCGCTTTGTGAGCAAATTAATTAAAGGGGAGTAACTTGTATTGACAGATTTTACTACAAGGATTGTATTATTCGTTTGGCCTTAGATTTACTTGTTTGTATATAAAAATATTATGTTTTTTTAAAATTTGTTCGGATCATAATCAATTAACTCTTTTTTTTCCCTCTCATAAGAATAATCGATTTTGAAATTTAAATAGAATCAAGAGTTATATCCCTTTTCAACACTCTCTCGTCTATCAGGGCACCTTACAACCATACAAACTATGTTTGTTTATCTTCACATTCCTATTTATGCACTTATGAACTAACTTGGAGCTAATTTGTATGAGTGATTTTAAAAAAAGAGCTAGATAACACAACTTAGAGTAAGTAGAGCTTTTTTCTGATGTATGGTTATTTTGAAATATTGATGTTTTGTCTTGGATTCTCCCCACCTGTTTGTGTCCATTGGTTACGGTTCATTAGCATACGGAATCTGACATACCATGGACTGAAAGAAATGTTATGGTCTTCGGGTTAATTTGAGGACAAGGGGTTCAACTGTTGTGAGTTTATCTTATCGTTTTATGTTATGGGGATTTAAAAAGGAACAGTGACAATTTTCCTGAACTTTTAAAATGCGTTTAACAGGCTTTACCTTTTTGTTGTTCAGTTTTATTGATGATAAACAGATAAATCGCATTTTGTAAGCAAAATAATTTTATATAGATTTGTGCACTTTGTCGAAAGACAAGAAACTCAACAACAACGCTTCCATTTTCAATAAACTAGTGACATATGTGTCTCCTGTTTGCATTAAATAATTGTTGTTGACGGTCAGCCACTGCAGAGAACCCACATTTTAAATTAAACATTACAGTTGTATCTGTAAAAACATGATATGAAAATGATATAATTAATTATATAATATATATTTTTGGCCATGTCTCGTATGATTTATCTTTGGACTGCCAAGTGCTTTCCACTGTAGGTTCGAATCACCCTGTGGCCGGACCTTAAGTATAAGGACATTTTGCTGTGGCTATGACCACAGGGGGGTTATTTCAGGGTTTCTTCTTGTTTTTCCACCATAACCCAGCAATGCAAGGTCATCACTCATCACTAAATAAAGAAATAAAAATCTATATTTCTGGAATTGATTACTTTCAATTGTAAATTGTCAGTTCTTTCAGTATTTGATGAAAAGGAAAATTAACATAAATATGATTTTAATATTTATTATTATTATAAAAAATAGTTTAGCTCTGTAATAATTACTTGCTTATAAGTGCAGTTCAGGAACAAAATGTTCAATTCCAACTGCACAAAATTACCTATAGCTATGCACCCCAAAAAATGTGTTATTTTGCGTTCTTACAGAATCAAATGAGTTATAGATTTCTTGCAGAGAAGTCAAAGTTAAAGACTTTCCTTTTATTCCACTCACCAGATTTGTACATCCAGGTTAAGTGACAGTTTAAAAATAACAAAAAAGTCTGAAAACTAAAAACCTGAATGGGGATGTGTTAGTTTGCTATCTAATCTGAATCCTGCTTTGATGTACCAATATTGCTCCAAGTCAACGGTCATTAGCCCCACCCATTAGAAGATTCAAAATATTGGCTTTGTTGATACATATAGACCCTGGCCTCTCAAATTTAAATAACTACAAGACTTGTCCTGGCTCCTTTGAGCGTTGTTTATTAGTCAAGTCGTGAACATGAATTTTTCGACCCTAACAGGGCTAACCAAATACCAGGAATTGCACCTAATAGTTTTTATCCATGAAGTACACCAGTGTAAATGGCACTTGTGAACTAGTGGTAGAATATTAGACTCAAGTCCCATCATTCTGTTAACCCCATTTTTATATGTCAACCGCTGTTGAAAGGTCAACAAATCTGGCAGAGTTTCAGTAGATTTGACCTCGGCAGGATACAGTATCCAATATCACTACATGTATTCCATGTCAGTGTGCTTGAAAGGTTTGGAAGGAATTGTAGCAAAAAATGAAATGGTGCGATAATACAAGAACTAGCTTTTTTATGTTTTTGTTGCTTAGCGATAGACCAGTCTGTATATAGAATTTATAAGATTATGTATTATGTTGCTTGGGCGTGTTTTTTTCATTATATTATATTTTAAGATAACCGTTCTTAGAACAATCAAATGTAACTTTACATGTATGTTGCTAATTAGCATTGAACTAAAGGGTAGTAAACTTATATTTCAATACGAAGATTAATTATTATAAAAAGTATAAATATGATATTTAACTTATTGTGAAAACAATTCAAATGCTGTTATCATTTTAAATTTACTTTCAGGCTACTTATTTTGAAGTATTACGGAAGTGTTAAAAGGAAAGAGAGAAATGATTATTATGTTATAAGTTGATTGCTTTCGCTATATCTGGACATCAGATCAGTTGAGGGGGGATAATTATCCAGGGGAGGTAATTATCCAGGGAAGATAATTATCTAAGGGAGATAATTTTCCCCGGAATGCTAAAACAAGGGTTGGTACAGGAGAAGATTTCTGATCTCTCCCCTATGAATCAACTGCCACCGCTAAAAACCCTTCCCCAATGGTCACGTCTACACACCTTCGACAAGGCTCGATATCCCAAACCGTTTGTCAAAGATCGCCCGTTGCCTGCTATGGACACTGCCAAAGTTGACAACTCGGGTCAAGACATGGACTTTGGTGGCCTGACCGGCGGACAGCGAATCAACTACCTAGAAAGAAGTGTTCATTTCATGCGACAACAACATGATGATATTCTTCGAAGTCTACACATGGAAATTGAAGCTCTCAAGAAAGAAAATAAAGGTTTGATTTGTGTTCTTTGAAATTTTGCGACAATAGTCATAGTGTTTCATTTCGATACTAAATATATGGCTTTTATTTCTTGGTATTTTTGTAAAGGGTGTGAGACAAAACCTAAGTGCTAAAATTTGGAAAACTCTTACTTCACTAGCTTTGACAAAAGATACACTATAAAGCTGCGTTCACATGATGCGACTTGTAGTGTCAACTTGTCGTAATGGACTGAGTTGAAGCGTGTGAATAGAGCAAATCAATGGGACTTTAGTTGTATACAACTAGTCGAAAGCGAGTTGATTGAAATAGGACATGCTCTATGTTCTTTCAACGAGTCGATGGTTTCAGCCAATCAAACTGTGGCATTTGAGTTGAATGGAATGACCTCCCTTCATTCAATTTTTTTCCAATGTCATCAAGGCCGCAGGCGTTCCTCTTCATAAAAAATCATCTTTTTATCCGATGTTACCATGCCCTAGAAATGATATGGCACATGAAACAAAGTTCTCGCGAGAAGCGCATCGCATTTGACGAGTTGATACTATAAGGCGGCTTTACACTTACATCCCTTTGGAAACTTTATTCCTCTTTATTACCCTTGAAAATTTCAGTTTCCATTTTGCCTCAAACAATAAGTTTAACCGCCACAGTATGAGTAAAAATACAAGTAGAAATCTTCTGTCCAACATGAATTTAATGGCTTTTGATAACTTTGGTAACTTTTACTATAAGAGCATTTCATAATCTATTAAAAGTTAATTGTTTAACTCTCTGTTCAGATTTGAATTTCAAGATAATTATGACCCAGAAGTCAAAGTCTCCATCCAGTCTTGATTTGAAAGGAGATAGTCAAGGTCCCGAATCAGGGGAGACAACTGCTCAAAAAGACCATGTTGTGGAAAAACGTAAGACTTTCAGTTTTGTTGTTAAGGTGTGTTGTCCTGTTTATTACATCTAATTTAATATTGTATTGTATTGTCTGTGTGTTTAGGTTAGTAAAAATCTAACATCTTGAATTCATTTAATGAGAATTATTGTAAAAATATTGTAAAGTTATGCTCTTTGAATCTAAACGGTTTCACAAATTCTAAAATCACAAAATGTTTTTTTTTTTTTTACTTACAGGACAGTTGAAATTTTTTAAAGTCTAAGAATTATTTCTTTATTTAAACTTTGCGATTTCATAAAACGTTTTCTCTTGGTAAACTACCAACAGGAACAAAAGAAATAAGAATTTGGAGGCTATTTAGAAAAATTGTCAGGGTAATAACTGTCACTCTCCAATAGGGTATTTGAGACCAAAAGTTAAACAAATAAATAAATGTCCTCAATAAACAATAATTCTCTTGAATTGATACCCACCTGTTTGCCAACTGATTTGCGTAACCCTGTAGCTAATGATACTAAAACTGAGCTTGCAAGTGCTTTTTACCAAGGGGTTCTTACTTCAACAGACAGTGTCCTGCCAAATGGAAAGAAAACAATTGGGAATATATTCTAAAACTTTTAATTAATAAACGCTTTGCTGCAAAAAAATACAAATGTTTTACATATATTTAGTTTCCATTTCTTAAACAACAGTTTATTATTTCAAAAGCAATTAAAAAAAATGTTTGAACTATAAACTAAGCCTTGAGTTATTGAATTATTTCAGACTCTCAAATATTAAACCTGTTAATACGTGTTGCACAGAATATATCTATGCTTTGTAACAGTAAATATATCTTTATCCTGTAATTGACCTATTCTACTCTGGTTTCTGCTTAAATATCTATGCCTGGTTATCTCCCTTCTCAGAACTCTCCTCTGCTTCTCTGAAATCAAAGACATCCTTCAATTCAGATAGAGGTAAGTTCTGTTTAATACCTCATGATATCAGCCATCTATAATATCTGTATCGTACTCTTTCTGTTTCGATTCTTTGTTAACTTATGCAACTTCTCTTTGTTGAATAACTAACCTTTATAACATATTTGGGTGTGCAATAGAATAATTCATTGCTGTGCACATTCTGAAGTTTGTCATATGTATTGGGAGAGTTCACCAGTGCCTTTCCGGAGTGCTTTGTTTTACATGACTGTCAAGTCTATAGATTTAAGAAGATGGCCTGAAAACACACATATCTGTGTGTTACTGAAAAACTTTTATTTTCTCACCTTCCCAAAGGTATCTTGATTCTGTCTGTAATATGTGACCACTCAAAAACAAGAGCTAAATGGAGAAGCCATGTGGAGAATACATTTTGGTCATGTTTGGGGTGATTTAAAGACCGACTGGTCTTGGTAGATAACTTGCATACTGTATCTTTCATGGAGACAGAAAAGTGTATAATTTAGCACAGTTTTAGACAAAGCTTGTTGGAGCTACAGGCTGAATCGTCGTCTGTGTGACAAATTGTTGTCTGCCAGCCCAGGACATAGACTACATCTTGTGAGACATGATCTTACATCTGGTCTTCACTCATAGAGTGGGCCGCGCCGTGGCTCAGTGGTTAGCGCGTCTGACTGCAGATCCTCCTTCGATGTACCGCACGGGTTTGAGTCTCCTAGTGGACCTGAGGTATATGAGGGAGTCACACGAGGTGACTTCGGCAATCGCGGGGGCGTTTTTTATGAGTTTTCCGCCGTATTGAGTATAGTAGATTAAGAAGTGGAGAATCCGTCGTCATATAAATGAAATACCTTTGAGTATGACGTTAAACACCAATCAAACAAACACTCATAGAGTATACGTGTGACTGTGTTTGTTCTTACATCTGGTCTTCACTCATAGAGTATACGTGTGACTGTGTTTTCTTGTTTTTGTTTCCAGAAGAAAAGCTTGATGAATTAAAAGTCATATTTTTGGAAGATGAAGTAAAGGAATTAAAGCTGGCTGTGCGAGAAGCTAAAGCTAGGAATGGCCAGCTGACACAGCTCTTAGAACAGTCGGAGGATCAGAGAAAGCGACAGTGAGTTACTTCCCTTGTTCTAATGTCCCTGGAAAATGTTATTATCCTCCTTAGTCCCATAAGATTGTGATCCCAACCATCAGAGCAGTTGTCAATCCCAGCAATTAGTCAAACGAAGCCTTTAAAAATGTGACATCAACGCCCCTGTTAAAGCTTTCAGAAAACTCTGGTCTGGTTGACATTTCAGCTAAAGATAGTCCTAAAATCTTGCAATCAGAAATTAATACTATCGGCCATATCTACAAACCAGCTTTGTCATTCGATAGCTCCTGCATCAATTTGTGCCCTGCTATTCATTTGAAAGCCGAGGAAAAAGGTGTTTGTTGAGTATAATACTCTTTAGTATGACTTTTAACCAAAGTTAGTTTTTGTGTTCTCTAATGAATGAAATTCAAAACTGAAACTCTTGTAAAGTTATGTGTTTGTTCATATATCCTTGAGAAGAAGACTAATGAGTGTGTATTGATTGTTTAAATGGTATTATATGCCACATAAAAGCAGTGTAATCACCAGTTTATACATGACATCCACCAGTTTATTTCAAAAGCAATTTACAGAAAAATTAAATTATATATTAAAATTGTGCTTTTTACCTGTGTTTAATATTATCAAGGCACAAAGCTATAGAGACCTTACAGTTTCAACAATACCAACAAGCTCAGGCCAGTGGGTTTACGCTGGACAAACTGCCCAAACACCTTAACCCACTGGGGGTGGTATCTAACCCTCAACGACCACCCACGCTGGCAGAGTGCGAGCTGATCATCAGACACCTTCAACAGGTTAATGAGAAACAGGCCCATGAGGTAAACAACTGGAACCTTATTTTTCTCAAAATCTGTTACCTGTAACATTTTTTTTACATGGAAAATTACTTTTTATGCCAGGTTTCTAAATGAAATTTCTGACTTTAGGGAACCAATAACAAGGTGATTGGTTGCAATAGGTCATTTCTTTCCACATGGCGACACTTTTTTGTTTTCCTCTTAGTTTTCCAGCAAAACTTTGCTTTTATGATTGCGTTCTGTAGCTGCGGGTGTTTGGCGGCATTCCCTGTGCCCGGGTGCCGTTTTGTTTCTATGGCCTCCTGTTTCAAGTTCTATCCTTTGTTCTAGGCGTCCTTGTCTGTTGCAAGTGCTATTGAGGGTGGTTATCTTCATCCATTGAGCAGGCACGCCGTGTGAAATAACTTTAAATACTGCGTAAAACACCAATCAATCATTCTGTTATCTTACGAACTGCATTATACACTGAATAGATAAATAACTTGTTGTTTTCTCTGTCACAGCTTAACCGGCTAAAATCCGATCTCAAAGATGTGCTGTACTCCCACAAATGGACACCAGACGCCTATCTACTTGCCAAAGCTTATGTAGCAGAGGATGGGAGGGAACCGGGTGTGGATCCTCCGCCCTTGATCCAGAGGGCCGCACAAGAGGCATCCAGGTCTCGAGTTCACTCAAGTCATTTAGTCCCAAAACATCAGCCACGAAAACTGTGAGTATAGCAGAATTCTGAGGTTTTATGCAATATGTTCTGTGTAAATGAGCTGAGTTACCTCAAAGATTGAGTTCAATTATTGGCCAGTAGTTCTGTTTTAGTACGTAATCAACTCTATATTTTTAAAAGTAAAATTAAAAGAAAATTTTTACAGATTTTAAAGTTGTGGGTGATTAAGTTCAGTATAATACAGGATGTATATATATAATTTCTGACACTCCTCAAAAGTGTAGTGGCTCATGGGAAGTTTGTGGCTACAGGAACTCGGGGTGATTTCTTGTTCATCTTGGTTTGCAAAAGCAGTGGCTATATGTATGTGTGCTCGTTATACCAGTGATGTACCCTTGAAGAGAATGTTAAACATCAAGACAAAAATAGATTTTTATCAACTGACACATGAGTTGTATGTACTGCTTTCAACTGGCACATGAGTTGTATGTACTGTTTTCAACTGACACATGAGTTGTATGTACTGTTTTCAACTGACACATGAGTTGTATGTACTGTTTT